>CAMOHE010043133.1:0-16936 GCA_946598075.1 Artocarpus hirsutus
AAGATTAGATCAGTGGCTTCCTCCACATTTCTTTTGGGGTTGAATCCTACACACACATATGTATATAGATGTTGTTGAATCCTCCTCGTATTGAAAGCTTAGTAAATTTATTTGCATAAAAAAATCTGATGACAATAAGAACAAGAATAAAGGAAAAAAATCCAATTTAAAATAATCATTTTATTTTGATTTTTTAACTCATGAACGATTAAACAATGGCAAACTTGTACTAAACTGTAAAAGAATAGCCTGCAATTAAGGTTTTATTTTCTTAGAGAGTAGAAAGACACATGGCAAGAGACAAACATAGAGAGTGATCTTAATATTTTTTATTTTTTTTTGTACCCCGTTACAAAATTCTTGTTTTTTTAAAGCTTTTTAGATATATAGAATTGTTTCAATAATAAAGTTGGAATGTAGCTAAAAAAAATTCAAAATATCTTAAAAATATAAAAGAAACTAATATCATTAAAACAACAATGATGTGATTGTATAGTATAGAATATTACAATCATTAACTATAATCATTTGAATAGTTCCAATCAAGCACCCAGTCCGATCAGTTCGACATATGTAATACTCTTTGTTTGTGAATGTAACATTTTTTGTATGTTTATATGACGTTCAATTTGTTTAAATAAAATGCTTTATATTTTACGCGTTGAACTATATTTATTAATAGGGAGTTTGACATGGTGGTTAGAACTATAAATATTATAGTATAAGAGAGATTTATATTGTAGTATTTTTTTTATTGTAATATATGAAAGATTTTACTGTTTTTAACTAAAAAATTAGTTAGAATCAATATTACCAAAGAGACTATAAGTATTACAATGTAAACAAATTAGAGTAACACAGATGCACAAATAACGTTACATTTCTAAACAAAAAATATCAGTATTGGACTAGTCATGATGTCTGATGAAAGTTTATCCTCATAATTAGTATGTCATTTTTATATTCCTCAAATATTTTTAAAATTTTTTACTAATTTTCAAATTTAGGATAGTAATTCTATCCTAGTAAACTAATTTTTATGGCTGGGTCATGTCACGCCCGCATAGCCAAAGCGCTAGCGGGGAACGTTTGCGCGCGGCCGGGAGGAGTCCGAACTAGGAAATTTAAAAAAAAAGAGTTAAGAAAATTTAAAATTTGATGAATAACTTCTTTTTTTTTTACATTAAAAAAAGGTTTTTTTCTGAGCACCGAAAGTGTCTCAGTTTTTTCAGAGAAAAAAAAAAAAGAAAAAAGACTGTATTGAAGAGAGGAACCTAACCATCGTAAAAACAAAAAAAAACTGGAACTGTTTTGATGGTCAAAAAACTAATTTTATGATGCTCAAAAACCAAAAAAAAAAAAGAGGACATTTGTCAAAAAAAAATTTTGGCCGGACTAGTTATCCAACCGATCCGAACCGGGAAATTTTAAAAAAAAGAGTTAAGAAAATTTGAAATTTGATGATGACATCTTTTTTTTTTTTGTTTTTTTAACATTAAAAAAAAGGCACGTTTCGTCCGCTCTACGAAAAATCCCCATATTCAAAAATGGCTGCCTATGCCTACCATCTTCGCTTCAACGTCCCCTTCTTCCCAATCCACCGCCATTCCCTTCCTTTCTCACACACTCCCTCCTCTTCTGCTTCTTCCACCTCTGCCCTCACACCTTGCCGTCTCCGTCTCCGTTTCGGGCGTCGTCTGACGTCAGCTCCGTCGGCCGCCATGATTTCCTCCCACAACGCCCTCGTCTCCGACGTCCTCGCCACCGCCTTCACCGTGTGCGTCGCTCTCTCCACTCTTCGCGTTTGGAAAGAGACCGCCACGCGCGGCTTCTTCGACCAGGTGAGCAAGTTTTCAAAAAGTCCTGGGTTATTGATTGATTTTTGCGAGAGAAACCCTTGATTTTTGGGCATTGGACTGTTTTGAGAGTAAGATTTGTTTTCCATTATTGGTAGTATTTGTCTAAAATGAGCTTCAAATTGTATAATTAGCGATCCCAAATTCTGCTGGCTGCTTTTTCCCCCAAAGTTTTCAACTTTATTGCTAGCTATGCAGAGGATTGAGGGCTGATAGTAAGGATCTGGGAGGAATCTTTTTGCAAAAATTCATTTGCGGTGATGAATTGTGGCTGTTGACCTTGTTGAGAACCAAGCGTATATCTTTTACTAGTTTTCTTTAGAGTTCAGAGTTCAGAGAGATGATTGTATGCTTACACCCTAATTTTGAAGGAAAAAGTATGTCTTGCTCTTACATTTTACCATATTGTTATTACATTAGGATCGTGGCATTGTGCCTAATTTGTTATTTGATTGCAGAACGATTTTGCTGATTTGATATTAAATCTGAATTTGGGTTTTCAGTTTTATGTTGGCCAGAGCGGTTTTTTCATGGAGGATTCTTATTTGTTTTTCTCCCATCGTCTAGAAACTAAATAGGAAGCTTGTGCATATAAGCGTTGGCCTAGTTTTCATGCTTTGCTGGCCACTTTTCAGGTAATCATCTCTTGACTGAAAGTGAGAAGGCTTCAATGACCTCAATCTATGTGTTTCTGATGTTAGTTGCATTACAGTTCTGGATCTCGGGGAGCATTGTTAGCGGCGACTGTTCCAGGAGTCAATATCATACGGATGCTTCTCTTGGGACTTGGAATAATGAAAGATGAAGCTACGGTGAAATCAATGAGCAGATTCGGAGACTACAGGTTAGAAAGTTGAAAGAACTATTGAAGATTTGCATGTAGGAAATATATCATATTGAGCGATGCATAAGCAGGTCTTTCTCACTTGGTTCTTCATAGGCACTTACTGGCATTTTTGTGGCTGGAAATAACTCAAATACATGATCTAGTTCTTGCAATAAGTTAATATGGCTGACCCCTATGATATTGTTTCATCTACTATTCCAGAATAAGGAACTGGCTAGATTCTAGCTAGTTCTTGCTTGAGAATCAAATTTTTCAGAGAGTGAGCCTCCTATGAGCAGAGACTAAAGAACTTAATCTTGTTCTGTTTTCTTTGATCGAGTGTTTATCCATTCACATTTCATACATGATATCTTAATTTGTCTATGTCTTACTACGTGCATCAGGGAGCTTCTCAAGGGACCATTGTACTATGCCACAACGATTACACTCGCCACTATTATCTATTGGCGAACTTCCCCAATCCCTATAGCCATGATATGCAACCTATGTGCTGGAGATGGTATTTACAAAAGATCTTTCAAATTGAAGTTCTAGCTTCTCTAATCAAAATTTTACACGTTGAAGAAAATTAGCAATTACCCATCTGAGAGTTCTTCTGCGCACATTTCTTGTTGGTCTACCTTTAGTTGATTCTGTGTTGACCTGATTCAGGTTTGGCGGACGTTGTAGGAAGGCAATTTGGTAGTAGAAAAATTCCATACAACAGAAACAAATCTTTAGCTGGTAGTATTGCAATGGCATCTGCTGGTTTCTTGGCATCTGTTGGGTAGCGCTTTCTACCCGTCGTCTCTTAGACCTCCGTTTTTTGGCTGTATGTCCACACCAATAAAGCATACTCATTATCAAGTGTGTTTACTAACTTTATGTAATATTGTGGCAGGTATATGTACTATTTCTCTTCATTTGGATTTCTGGAAGGAAGTTGGGAAGTGGTTCTACGCTTTTTCATAGTTTCTCTTGCCTCAACGCTGGTGGAATCGCTCCCAATAAGCACTGAACTCGATGACAACCTCACAGTTCCCGTGACATCTATGCTTGTGGGAAGTATAGTTTTCTGATATCAGGGATCCTTCCAAATTTGTGTTTAAAGCTAGATGCAAGAATGATGAGCTAGTTAGTTTTGGGATTTATCTTTTTCCGTTTCTTGTAGATGTTGTCTGTACCTTATCCAAAATCCCAAACTGCTTGTTAGTTTGATTCTCTCTACCAGCAGTTTCTCCTTTGTTGTACTCTGTAAAAAAATATATATGCTGAAACTTGGGCATTCTTTCCTTTAATATCGATCAAAATGTTATTCTAAGGCCAATCTCTTGCCGTAATTTTGATTTCATTAAGATGCTCATAACCTGACTCAACATAAGAGTTATATCTTTGGGCAAATGGAACTAGTTTTAGATCATTGTCCGTTCAGCGTACAAGAACCACTTTTCGCAATCGGAAAACTGACCCAGAGAATGAGAGAAAATAGGACATGGAAACGAGTTCCTCATACAAATAGGACATGGAAACGAGTTCCTCATACAATGTTTCTGAGACATAAGAAATAGTATCGTACATGGAGTGATGGAGGTAGTATTGAAGATTTTTATTTTCCTCTTATTTTGGGAAGGCCATAGATGATGATCCGGAGATGTGACCAAGCCCATAGCCACAGGCCATAGAGATACAAGTCCAAAGAATTGGTACACAAGCTAAAGTAGTACTCAAACCAAACAAATCTCATGCACCAGAACTTACCAGCAGGGTACACATATAATAAGATTCCAAATAGCAACTACTTTTGGCCTAATTAAGAAACATCATCAATCAATCAAAACGCCTACTCATTTTAAAAGCTGAGACGGGAACTTTGACGTGGTGGTGTGGCCATCATTGCGCCGTGGCGGCGGTGGCGGTGGCGAGGCTTCTGTAGCATTATTACTACTGTCCTCGCTACTGGCGGCTTGCTTCCTCAATCTCCTAACGCAGGGAAGCACAGCGACAAAGCAAATGAAGACGAAGAAGACGGCAAAGAGAGCCAGCATCATAATCTCGCCATGGAAGGCGTACTGCCCGTCCCGCAGGAACGGAAGCTCCCCCCGCTGCTGCGCACGCCGCGTGGTGGGAGCCATGGCTGGCGCCGTCCCGCTACTCATCTCCGACAGTTGGTTCATCCAACAAGTAGATATGACAAAATGATGTTTTTGTTATGATACGACTTAAAATCCAAATAATAAAACAAGGTACCCTCGAAATTCTGTGGTAGTTAGCTGTGTGCTAAAGTTTGCCGAGCTTTATTTTTTATTTTTACTTTTTATTTTTTCAGTGGTACAGTTTACTTGCATGTCTATGGTATACAGGCTAAGAACAAGCCTACACAAAGTTAGGTATGTAACTGAACATAGCACCATCATCACTGCTTGATTTGTTGATCGTGTGGTCATGGATGAAGGAGCAGTGTGAGCTCCGCAATTCCATTGTACTCTAGCTCAGCTTGTGATTGTGTTCCGATTGTGACAATGACATTCTACTCGGTTTTAATATAATTTCCGTGTGGGGTCCTTCGTCTGGGGAAAAATTTTAGTTACGAAGCTAAGAGGAAAAGTAAATAGTACTAGGGAAAAAAAACCTTATCTTGTCCTTATCAAGGTACATTTTTCTTTATTACATCTTCTGGGTTGTTTGCCGTCCGTAGTTGTTTTTGTTACATTGTTAAAACAAAATGTTAATATGCTATAAAACTCTTACATGTTATAATAAAACTTTTACATATTATAATTTTTAAACTAATATTTTTATTTTTAACCGTTTTTTCAAATATTCAATTTGTTTTCAAAACAAAAATCTTTTTTCATCCTCCTCAAATTAAAACTCCACAACTTATGAAACTGTAAGTCTCATTTTAACATAGTGTATTTTTGAGACTCGTTATTTTATTAGCAACAAAGCTGTAAGTTTATAGACTAAATATGATTGCTCTTTCAAAACAGTTATATAATAGTTCGGAATTTTTTTTAACCTTTTTATCGGATAACATCTGAACAACCGTCCTTTATTTATTTATTTATTGCTAAAAAACAAACTCTTTCGTTTCTTCAAGAAAATATACAGCAAATCTGTCAACAGCAAATAACTTTCGGCATGGGTCTTTCAGTGAATAACGTTTCCTTAACAGCACAGGACGTCCGCCGCCATGACAGAACCCCCCACAGCAAAAAGATCCTTATTATTCTTTGTCACGAAAAAAACTCTATCATAAAGTACTATCATATTTTTGGACTTTTTTATAAAATGTTTAATAAAATTGGTTAAAACTAATTTTTTAGTTTAAAATATTTTAGTATGTGAAAGTTTTATACTGTAACAACTTTTGATCTTTTAATTTAATATCTAAAGGCTTTACACTATTCTCTAACCAATAAGTTGGTTCTAACCAACTTTACCAAACACATTTTTAGTTTCATGTATGAATTTATGTCTTAACCATATATTTTGATGTAAGGATGTTTAAACTAAGAAATTTGATTTGTAATATGTTTGAAGTTATCTTATATCGTTTGCTATTATTAGCATAATAAGAGTGTAAGTATAATTTTCGTGACTCAATACTAAATCAATATATAAAATTATAATCAATAGATTTTAAAATGAATAACGACTGATGTTTGCATCGAGAATTTTTTTTTCCTGATGTATTAGTGTGCAAAATGACAACTATATAAAGAGTTTCTGAACAGATCATTTTGCTTCTCTATATATAAACACGAAAAAAGGATTTCATTGTAGTGCAAAACGAACAGAGAACACTTCAAATTGAAGTACGCGATCACTTGTTTGCGTCTGATACGTGCGTTTCAAACCGTAGTTTGTAATTAATACTATTATTTTAACATTGTTTTGTCTTACACGTTATAATATTTTTAATTCAAACTCTTTTCTCATATAATCTATAAAATATTATGAATAGTTTAGATCATATCATGAACTTGTCTTACAAGATGAGTTACTGAGGGTCATAATGCATTGCTCGGAGATAAAAAGATGGATTGATAAAAAGAAAACAATATTGGTCCCAAAATAAAAGTAGTTGAAGTTCAGCACCCTTTAGTGAAGAAAACGAGACAAAATAATAAGAGAGACAAAGAACAAGTTGGTGGACAGTGGACCACGACACGCGCTCCTTAGAGTATGGTGGGATATCCGCTAGCTGTCGTAACCTGATTCACAATATTTTGGCACGTGATGGTGATGCTTTATGGAGGAGGTGAAGATCACAAGAAGTTGGACAATCGCGTGTTATACAATTTAGAAATAATTATTACAGAGTTTTGTTTCAATGGTTTGTTTTAAAAGCTATCTATTTAGAACTCATTTGATAAACATGTTAGCACGTGAGAGTTTTACGCTGTAATAAACTTTGGTTTTTTATTATAAAACGTAAGAACTTTACATTATAATAGTTAAAATTTATTATTATTTTCAACATATTTCCTAGACGAACTTTTATTATTATAATTATTTGTTTTAGAAACCCTTTTAAAAGCTATCTATTTATTTTATTCTATAATATAGTGCTTATGTCTATTTTTCTATTAACTATTCATAGTACCTGTTTTATTTTTTTTATTAATGTATGTTTGATTATCTTTATAGTAATGAACACAGACATTATCAGTATTTTTAAATTTTTAATCTTAATTTATTGTGACAAATTATTTGATTTTTTTTTTCCATTTGCTAATTATTCTGGAGTTTTTGTTGTTTGATTTCGTTGATCATGTTAGTGAATAATATTATAAGTAATAATCTTTTATGATGATGATAATATTTGCATATTGTACACAAACATTATCAATATAGGGGTGGAATCAAAAAAATTGGTCAAAAGGGACGAAAGCATGATTGAACTAATGAGGTGAGATAAATAAAGAGATGTTGAATTTTATAGAGCGTAAAATACACTTCCTAATTTCGTATATAAAATTAAAAAGAAAAAAGTTCAGGTGCGACGGTCACCTAATCTTATTCGTGATGGCTCCACCATCGGTCTTTATAAATTTTAATCCTTTTTTAATTATCAAAAGTTGTAATCTTTATATTTCCATGATCTCTTTTTGCTTCAGAAAATTTTAAAATTAAAATTCTAATTTTAAAAAGTGAATTTTTTCATTCATTTTTCTATTTAAATTGGCCCTACATAACTTATTTTGTCCTAGATATTTAGAAAGGGTGGTTTAAAAAAGGAAAATCTAGAGAAATATAATTAATAAATTTCATATTGATTAAATAAATATTTTATTTATTATTTAAAATATCGTAATGTTAATCTCACACATTGTTCTTGAGATTTACTCTCAAACCTACTTTAGTTCCTCTTTTATTATTTTGTTTCAGTTATGGTCCCTCCATTACTTAAGTATTAAATATTTAACACAAAAATTATTAAAATGTTCAACTTTAGTTCATAATTAATTACTTTATTTTACTTACGATCCCTTTTTTCAGATGGGTTATTTTTTATAAATTTAATATGGAGTACATTCAAATTTTTTTTTTTCTGTTATTGATAAATTTGATAATCCATCAAAAGAAAAAAAAAAGGCTTTTTTTTTACAATTTTCCATTTATCTTTAACACATATATAAAGGGAGAATAATTTCATCTCAAGGCTTCGTTGTCTTTAAAACGACATATTTCTTTTTCTCAAGTTTTTTTTCGCCTTTCTTTTTCTTTTCTAGCATTTTCTTTTTCTATTTTTGTATTTTTTTCATACATATTTACTTTTTTTTTTTTTGGTTAACATGCTTAATTCCACACACGGTTTTAGATGGGTGTAAGGATAAAGGATGAGCGTGGGGAACCTTGTAACGTACACTTGAAAAGGACTTTTAATGGGTGGGGCGCTACTGTACAAATTGTTCAATAAACGTTTTCGGCTACATATGCCACGACCCCATGAAATGCTCGAGGCAGACAATGATTGAAAGGTAAGAGTTTGTATGCGTGGTTGTAATGCTAATATTATAAAGCTATAATAGGCGAGAACCAAAATTAAATAGAGTTCCTAATCAAAGGTGGCCATGAACTCATTCAAGGAAAATGACAAATAGCTAGTAAGATCAAAGGTTTTGAAATGTTTATTCTTCCAGAGTTTTTATTTGCCAAATAGACAATGCTAACTTATGAAAATATTTTTATAAGCGATCTTCGCCGCACACAAATTTGTGAAAAAAAGCATTACGTGGCATTTTTACAAACTTTTTTATAACATAACTTACGTATGTCAATTATTGGAGATTTTTTTTTTCATCGTTTTAAGAGTCTCCGAAAAAAGATAGGGGTGTTGCATAATTTTTTTTGGGAGGTCTATGGTGGATAACAATAATTTTCCATCGGTAGAGAACTTTTTTGGGAACGGTGGAAAAACAAATAAGCTTAAGGTTTCGTTTGGGAAGCATATTAAAAAAATATTGTTCAATTTGTTATAGTGTAAAGTTTTCACGTGCTATAGTGAAAAGCAGAAGTTCTTAATCAAAATTAAATAGAGTTCCTAATCAAAGGTGGCCATGAACTCATTCAAGGAAAATGACAAATAGCTAGAAAGATCAAAGGTTTTGAAATGTTTATTCTTCCAGAGTTTTTATTTGCCAAATAGACAATGCTAATTTATGAAAATATTTTTATAAGCAATCTTCGCCGCACACAAAATTTGTGAAAAAAAGCATTGCGTGGCATTTTTACAAACTTTTTTATAACATAACTGACGTATGTCAATTATTGGAGTTTTTTTTTCATCGTTTTAAGAGTCTCCAAAAAAAGATAGGGGTGTTGCATAATTTTTTTTGGGAGGTCTATGGTGGATAACAATAATTTTCCATCGGTAGAGAACTTTTTTGGGAACGGTGGAAAAACAAATAAGCTGAAGGTTTCGTTTGGGAAGCATATTAAAAAAATATTATTCAATTTGCTACAGTGTAAAGTTCTCACATGCTATAATGAAAAGCAAAAGTTTGCTACAGTGTAAAGCTCTTACATACTGTAATTTTAAGTTCCAACTGATTTCTCAAAGATACAGTATAACAAGTTAAAAATGAGCTCACACACACCAAATTCATCTATTTTTATTTACACAAAATTTATTAAAAATAACTAATTTTAATAAAATAAATCTCAACCATGGATTTCTTTATAGCTTTTGATGTCAGCCCTTTATTCAAACCAAATACAAACCCTAACCAAATACAAGTTTGAGGACCTTCTCTAATGGCTGTAGTTGGCGGTTTCACATGCTACCGTCGACATCTGCCTTCACGCTTGAAGAAGCCTATTGCTAAGCCGTTGTGGTCGAGTCAATCGCTAAGCCATCGTGGCCCATTGCTAAGCCATTGTTGCCAACCCCATGAACACTGTCAAGTTGAAGCCCCCGCTAATGCTACCAAGCTGCCTTGAACCCCATCACCAAGCACCCATGAACCCCATTGTCGAGCCCTCATGAACTTTCTGTAAGCCTCGAACACCGCATAGGGTTGACTTATGGAAGGAACCTTGAACCCCAGGCCTCCCAAGATCGGATAGGCAACATCAAAAGGTGGTGGAACCAGCAGCAACCGAAGACAGCCCATAGCCATGGATGACCTAAAAAAGATATGAATTTTTTATTTATTTTTTTAATAAAAATGTAATTAATTATTGAATCCAATGTAATAGCGTCTGTTTTCATTTAGTACTCTATCATTTTCTACCATCGATCTCAAATTTAAAAGTTATTCCATTCTCTACCGGTGGAGAATATTTTAGCCCCCACCATAGTTTTTCCCTTTTTTTTGAAAAAAATAATATTACTCCTATCAGAATTAAAGATTAATCTAATTAAAAAAATGAACACATGATGATTGTTTTTTGTTTATTTTTTTTCCCGAGTGATTGTTTTTATTTTTTCAAGCATCTGCGTCACTTCCTACCCTATGGAAACATTAAGACTTAGTTACAATACAATTTGCTAATCGATATTCATATAAAAACCTCTTTTACAACATAAATTGTATGAGTCATGTTTTAAAACATTTATTTTAGAGACAAGTATTTTTTTTTTCCATTTCACAATTCACAATGTATTTGACAATATCGTTACAACTTATTAATCATAATTGCTATAATATAAAATTTTCATGTGTCATAATATTTTATAATTCTAATTTATAGTCCCTTCTATGTTCTCACACACTTCCAATAAAATAAAATTACTGCTTAAAAATCTGCTTTGAATTTGAATTTGAGTAACAAAAGCTACACAAAAAATCCGTTGTCGTCCAGCGGTTAGGATATCTGGCTTTCACCCAGGAGACCCGGGTTCGATTCCCGGCAACGGAATTTTATTCTGTTTATTATTGGTTGTCATCGTTTCTCCATTCTCATTGGAGAGGCCTTGCTCAATATTGTTTTTAGACAAGTTGACTGACACATGCCCAACCCTGATTAGTCCTCACAAAGATCAAAAGTATCCGCAATCCACCGAATCCGGCCCAATCCATCCCTCCCCTTTCCCGTGCGATCGCGAGTGAAGCAAAAACCAAAACCCCCTCTTTCACTCTCTCGCTCCTTTTCTCCATTTTCCGCAGATTTTTTATTATTTTATTAACCCCTTATTCTCCTTCTTTCCGAAACTTCGGTGCGTTTTTCATTTTTACTTTCCCTTGGATCTATAAAATTCCTATGAAATTATAGACGTTTAATATCAGTCTCTACTTGTTCTTGTTCTCTCTCCAATTTTTTTTCCCTTCTTTTAATCTTAGTTTTTGATAGGTGTACTATGTTGGAAGAGGATTCATTTTAGTCGATGATTGACGTTGTTTGTTTAGTGTCTAATAAGGTGTTTTTAGGATAATTGAACTTGTTGAATTTGATGCACTGTGATTTATTTCATAGGCGATAAGAACAAAAATTCATTCGTGGAGATACTAAACTCGATGCTCTAAGACTCAATTTCATGTCTAATGACGATAATTTGTCTCCTCACGCTCAGGTACTTATTTACATTTAGCGTCTACTCTGTTTATTTTTTTTTTTAAATCTGTTTTAAGGGATTCACTTCTAAGCACTGGGAAACGAAATTCATTGGATAAAAAAAAAGAAATTCTTTTTTTTTTTCAATAAACAAGTTAAGGTTTTTTTCTTAAAAAGAAATAAATAAATAATTAAAGGGCAATGCTTTACCCTTTGTTGGGCCGCAACAAACTGTAGAAAGCGCTCTACAGTTCCTGTAAAAAAAAAAAAAAAAAAAAAAAAAAAAACTATAATGTAATGCTATCATATACTATACTTTTCAAATCAATAGTTTTAATTCCAATCGCTCTCTTAAAACACCCAACAAGAGGATAATAAGTGGGTAAAGGAAAATAAAATCATAGAAGAAAGAGTTAAGAGGGAATTGGATGGGGTGAAACGAATTATATGGGATATTGTTGTTTTGTTTTTTATTTTCAGTTATTCATCTACCCTCTTGTTATTGGTTGTGTGATTGCTCAATTTCTAATGACGGTGAGTATCAAGTTATGAATAACATTGTGCATAGTTTGATGGCAAAATCTCGCAAGGCTATTGATTATGTTTAAGAGCTTGGCTTTGGATCTTGTAAGTTTGTAAATAGTTCGGTGTGTATGTAATTGGTGACAACCTTTTTCTTTTGCCATAATGAGAGACCATCCATGATTCAAAGATAGCATTCACTGTGTTATTTATTTATTTATTTTGGAAAAGGGTTATTCATTTCTTGTCAAATAGATGAGAGAAGCAAAATTATGATTTTGTTAATCATCCTTATAATTCCTGGTCTTTGAGGAATGGTTCGAATCCATATGAGCCTAATCTAAGAGTGAAGATGGTTCTGTAATCTGTTTTTCCTTTAAGCTACTTGAAGAAGAAAATTTCTTGATTTCATTTTGGCGTCACTCTATTGACACAATATCTGACCTTAATTGCTTCCAATACGTTGTGATTGAAGCTTTCGTCTCACTTTTTTGGGGATCTTCTCGACTCCCTTATTGCTGATGTTGCATCCGAATGCCATCGAATAGCACGGTTGGGCCTTGACCGTAATCTGGAAGAAGAGGAAGAAGAAATGAGGTTGTCAGCCCAAGCACGGCTAAGGGTCGCCGATCCTAGTAATAGCAGTGAAGCAAATGGAAAGTACGTTGTCGACATTTTTGGACAAAATCATCCTTCTGTAGCCAGTGAAAGATTTGAGTGCATGAATTGCGGCCGATCTGTCATGGCTGGAAAATTTGCTCCTCATTTGGAAAAGTGCATGGGAAAGGTGATCCCTTTCTGTGTATGATAGATAACACCACATTTGATCCTGTCCAACATTTATCGAAAGTGCATCTCTGGATGTGGTACTATGAGATCATCGTTACTTCAGTTGCTTGAATTCTCCTGACAACACTGTTTTCCACTGCAGGGTAGAAAGGCTCGTCTGAAGGTGACAAGAAGCAGTACTGCTGCACAAAACCGGAATTCACGAGGGAGCCCTGCTTCCGCATACTCCCCCTATTCGAACTCAACTAGCTCAAATTGTTTATCCAACGGAATATCCAGTGTTGCTGGCGAGGGGTACTCAAATGGTGCATTTGATGACTCTTGAAACAAATTAGAACGGAAGAGATATGGCTCTGTTTTTAGTTGCGAGAGATTTAACTTTTGGCGTGCTTTTGTTGCTTTAAGCCGTAGCACTCATCATCTGACTAGAGATGGTGACTAACCATGCAATGAAAAGAATGGCTCCTGCAGGATATTCTTGTCACTTGTTGACATTTCACTTCAATGGAAGTTTGAATCTTATAAACACGTCGTTTTGCCGAGTGAATCCCTAACTACAACCACAATGAGATAGTAAATCTTGTGATGCATGGAGCTTGGTCTTGTGGAGAAGCTCATAGATCCTTTTTTTCCCCTTATAGAAGGTAGGATTGAACCCGACCTGTTGCCAAAGCCTCGCCCCCACTGAAACCACAGTGCCACTGGATTAAATAGTTTTAGATGGAGATGCTCTTAGATCTTCATGTTCTAGTTAGAAGTCTTGCTATTACAATATGGTAGCAATAGGAAAAGAATTTACAAAAAAAATGTCTATTATACAATTGCTAGTTACAACTATGAAAGCGTCTTTCTCTAAAGTTTGTTACAAAGTACAAGCAAAAATTATAGGAATAGTGACCAAGGGGGAGAAAGTGTTAGATTGGTGTATTACAAGTAGCTGAAAAAAGAATACCATAGGAACGAAAAAACCTTCTGTTGCCGCGACTCGAACCCCGGTCTTTCGGATGAGAACCAAATATCTTAACCCGCTAGACTAACGATGGACGCTTGTTATGTAAAGTTTTGTAAAGAATTTATTTCTTCAATAATTTTTTGAATGTTTCTCCGCGTTAAATACCATTAATGCACTGTTGACAAAGTTCAAGTAAATAATAACCAAGCTTATAATCTGAAGCTCTATCCTCGCGTTTACATGAACAACAAGATACGACATGAAATGATAACGTCGTATAACGCAGTGATGATAATTGATAAGGTGTTGGAGAATGTGGGTAGAAATACAAAAATTGAGGCAAGGAACATCTGTATATGACCATGGGGTTTGAGAGGTATAGGAATATTTTCTTCAAGGTTTTACCTGCCCCCATTAAGAAAGTTTGCTAACTGGATTTGTGGCAAATTACCTACAATATACAACAAACTCTTTAACACTATAATAACAACATGTAATTTCAAAACAAGATATGAAATTAAAAAATTCAAGAGTGTTAATAAAATGCAAGGATGCCTTTTTATAAATAGGTGCAGCTATTGTAATTCATCCAAATTTTCACGTAAAAGGGTTCTTTTATTAAACAACACAACTATTACAATAAACATGTAGGTTGATAATCAACATTTCTAGGATGGCACTGTGGGCCATCTCTTCGGTGTTGTAACGCCGGTGTACTGCACTGCAATGCAACATGTCCTCAGGCTGGCACTACAACGTCGCTCACTACGCACCTCATTTATATGTGTAACTTTGGATTTCAACATTTGAGCAACGTACTATAATCTATCCTATATAACGTGCTTATGGACTAAAGATCTTGAACAACGGAAAGGGGAACATTAGAAAAGGAATAAAATTTGTGAACAACAGGCGAAGGTAAAATGAATATAAGGAGTGAAATCAGAGAATAACCTTGCAAACGATAAGAGAAGAAAAACAGTACAAAAAAATGACAAACGACAATAAGATGGCTAAACGACTCAAAAGTAAAAAATTTTTTAAAAGGAAAAGAAAAGCTAATAATTAAGGAAACCACTACAACAACAAAAGCGCAGCTATATAACGATAAGAGGACATAAAAAATGCCAAACAGCTACAAGAAATGAAAATGTGAAATCGATGAATCATTGCAAAAATGAGAAATATATTGTTGTCATCGTTCTGTTATCCTTTACTTTGATACTTCAACGTGACAGTGAATTATGTTGAAGTTGCTTCTGTTATTCATATTTTAAATTAATATTGAGATTATAGTTGGTGTATCTAGTTTTTTATTGTTTAATGATTATTGTTAGATTCAGATTTTATGCCATTGTTTTAATAGTATACACATGTCAATACCGCTTGCATATGTGTCAATTCAAATTGGTCCAGACCACCAAAGATGCATTTGTTTTATGGATTCAAATGATTTTTAGATTCAGAGTTTTAGATTGAGTTTTAATACGTGTTTGGTGAAATCAATATTTCAGTATCAATTCCAATCTTACTTGAAGCATTTTTTTTCATGGATTCAATGGATTTTTTGAATTCAGAAATTTAGATTGGGCTTGAATACGCGTTTAGTAACATCAATATTCGAATCTTCCCTGAGTTTTGAGTGCAAACTTCGAGTTTTGCTCTCCACTTAATTTTCAAGATTTGAATTCAAAAGCTATAATACAACATTTTTTCTTTTTTATTTTTTCCCTTCTATACTTAAGGACAAAAATCATAACTTCTTCGTTTGATATCTGATTAAGACAATTCTTTTTTCATTGCATTTATAATGAAGAGAGGAATAAATCAATGTTCATATGGCATATTTTTCAATATCATAAACATTAAGATTTTGTTAAATTTGTTTAGTAAATCAAAAACTTTTTCTACTATTATCTAAACACAAATTCTAATTTTTTTATTCTCTATTCAAATTAATACTTTAACAATACATACATCCAAACGTCAATTCGAATAACAATTTAAATCACACAATTTAAATCTAAATATCCAAATTAACGCAATTCAAATTTGTCTACCAAATAGGGACCAAAAGAGCCTAAGTGACTCATGGAGCAGCCCATGAACATACATAACCAACTCTTATGTCCTATTTTATTGTCTCCTTATGTATTTCCTTAATAATATCATACCAATGCAATTAAAATATTATGTTATTTATTACATCGGTAAAAATATTTTCATTGAAGTAACATCATATTATTTAGAAGACAAAAAAGAGATAAGAAAAAGGGGACATGTTATAAATTATTTAAAAGAATAGCTAGAACAAACAGTTTTGATTTGAGAATTGTAGCATGTGAAAGCCTTACACTGTAGTTTTTTATTGTAATATATAAAAGCTTTATACTATTTACAGTTATAATTAATACCTAAAACTGCTCTTATAAACAGCCTATAAGCTAAATCTGTATATGGCCATGGCAAGAGGAATCGACTCTTCCAAAAGACTTTTCAAAAATATGATAAATACCACACTCTCACACACTCTCACTGGGGGCATATTCCTAATATTCTATTTAAGGATTTTCATGGTAATGCCCATATTTTTTCCAGACTAGTTTTTCAACAATAACACTTTCTAGATTACTTTTTTTCTAAAAAATAAGAATAAATAGCATAATTGGTCTACAGTTTTATTAAAAATATGTAATTTGGTCTCTAATTTTTTTATTTAACTAGGTCTAATAGTTTATAAAATTTATAATTTGATCTCCAGTCGTTAAATTTGACCATTAAAAAATATTTTGACTACTTTAATAAAAGTATTTTAGAAAAATACCTGATATATTTTGAGGAAATTAAAATTAAAACATAAAAAAATAATTAAAAATAAAATAAAAACAAAAATAACTTAAAAAACATAAAAAGAAAACCTCAACTCTTTTCCCAAAAAATAAAAAGAAGCTCAACTTTGGAGGAATCATCTCCAGCCCACCGGCCAAA
>CAMOHE010043134.1:0-11354 GCA_946598075.1 Artocarpus hirsutus
ATAGTCATAGGGATTGAAATATTGTAAGTTAAGAGTTCAATGCTTTTGAGAGGGTTTGCTTTTTTAATTGCGCATTAGAGATGGGCTGTTAACAATTGTGTTCATCTTATAGTACCTTTCAATTTATTTCCCGAATTAAGGACAGTTTTGAATGTGGTTGATATATATATATATATATCTTTCGAAAATTTAGTTGTAAGAATAGACCATGAAGTTGCTTCATTATTTTCAACCTCCTAAGCAAGCTGACGTGATGATTAATAGGGTGTTTGGGAGATCAGTTGGAACTAAAATTATTGGTTTAAAAACTACAGTGCGAGAGCTTTATACTATAGCAACTTTTTTTATTTTACTGTAACTGCTAAAAGTTTTACACATTTGTTGGTTGGAACCGAGATGCCAAACAACCTTGAATTGCAGGGAAAGCAATTTTGGGAGCTAAATTCTGCATCAATATCCGGATCAAATAGTCAGAGATCGGGTTGACTTTACTTAATAGTCATTGTCTAGGACTTGTAAAAAATGGTCTTCAATTTTATGAGATGTTTACAAAGTAGAAGTTCTTAAGTGCATATTCTTATTTAAGAAATCTCAGTAGTTTCCACGTTCATCAATCAGATGTTCTCTAGGCTTCATGGGGACCCATTTATACTATCTACCTCCTGTTATTTATTCATTATTGAGGTTTTAAGGTTTAGTCTTTGTTCTGCAGGGCCAAACTGGAAGCCATTTTGAACCAAAGCCGGTTCCACCTCCTCTGCCTAACAAGTGTGACTGGGAAATCGACCCTTCTGAGCTGGACTTCTCAAACTCAAATATCATAGGGAAGGTGTGAATTTATCTTTGTTGTTATTGGTAACAATGGAATATCTTTTTAGTTGGGAAAGTTATCCAAAATGCTGGAATAAGTTGAAATGAAATTGGTTATTTCTTATTTTGAAATTTTTCATTGTTTCTTTTAGCTATTCTTTGTTTAATTGGCAAACAATGGCTCCTAACGTGGAACAGAGTGTAAAATTCTTTAAAATTGATGTTGTAGGAGTTGACCTTTTTTTTCCTTTCTTTTTTCCTTTCCCTCAGAGATAGTACGTTAGCCCACAATCCACTTTTGGATGAGACCTCCAGAGTCGGAGAAAAAGGAATACTTAAAAAGAAGCATCAAGAAAATGATCAAAGAACCTAAATCTAATCCCAAATTCCCTTCCTGTTTACCTTTTAGCGTTCTGTTTTGAAGTATGATTTATCAGGATACATGCATGTGTTGTACTTTCATAGGCAATACTCAATTCATGCTTTGACTTATGATGGCTTATGCTTGTAGGGCTCTTTTGGTGAGATATTGAAAGCCTATTGGCGTGGAACACCAGTTGCCGTCAAGCGTATTCTTCCATCGCTTTCGGATGATAGATTGGTCATGTAAGTTTCCTCATTTATGTACAATGTTTCTACATAATCTGTTTGCAACTTAGTAATTATGAAATCTTCTTTTTGTTTTTCCCATTTGTATGATTTATTCTGAATTTTGATGAGATTGCCTAAGAAGCAACAGCATAAGCAGTAAATAAGATTCAAATTATGATTTACTCATGTCCCTTGAGGTAATTTATGTAACATGATTTTCAATATATGATGTGTCCAAGATTAAAAGGGTGTTACTCATCACACGTTAGGACCTAACTCCATGCTGAGGCACATTCATCAAGAAAACATTCTATAGCTATATGTTATTCCATCCCTACTCATAAAAAATGTAGATTCCTAACTTTTTATTTTCCTGATTCAGTCAGGACTTTCGGCATGAAGTCAATTTGCTAGTGAAGCTTCGCCACCCGAATATTGTTCAATTTCTTGGAGCAGTCACGGACAAGAAGCCACTCATGTTAATTACGGAATATTTACGAGGGGTATTGTCATGTAAACTAAAAACTGAACGTGATTTCTAAGGTGTATTTTTAAAGCCACTGTTCATTACCTTATGCATCATGTGTTTTTGTAGGGTGATCTTCATCAGTACCTGAAGGAAAAAGGTTCGCTTAGTCCTTCAACAGCTGTAAACTTTGCACTGGACATTGCAAGGTACTTGACTTCTAACGTTCGGAATAACTGAATAAAAAAGACTAAAGTCTGGTACTCCTTTAAGTCTGGTCCTTTTTCCCCCAGATAGAGGTCAAGGTTGAAAACCAAAACTTTCATGGGTTAGGGAGATTAATTTCGTCCAATATTTTTGGAAGCTTTTCCAAGGACAGTGGCTGGTTCTGTAGGTTTCTCATACCTATGCTGTAATTGGGTATCGTTAAAAAACCACAGATGCAAGATAATAAATACCCTAAAAACGTTACCTTTTACATCGTAAACCCAGTAGCTGTACTAATGTGACTTATGTGAATTTTATGTCACCAGGGGTATGGCTTATCTTCATAATGAACCAAATGTCATAATTCACCGAGACTTAAAGCCAAGGTGAGTTGCCTATGCGTCAGAATGTGTTGTCTACCAACTGCACTTTATGCATATATAGAGGAGATTTCTTCAAATTGTAGCCTTACTTCCACCCTTGACATCATGACAATAATTTTAACTACCCAAATTTGCCTCTCGATTTCAGGAATGTTCTTTTAGTCAATTCCAGTGCAGATCATTTAAAAGTTGGGGATTTTGGGCTGAGTAAGCTCATCAAGGTCCAGAATTCTCATGATGTGTACAAAATGACTGGCGAGACTGGAAGTTGTGAGTATTCCAATGTTTTTTTGTTGAAGAAATAAGTTTGCGGTACTTAAGAATTTTCTTTTACTTACTTTTTCTTTACCCTCGTGTTTTTTATGGAAAACAACAACAACAGACCGGTATATGGCTCCTGAAGTTTTTAAGCACCGGAAATATGACAAAAAGGTTGATGTGTTCTCTTTTGCGATGATACTTTATGAGGTAAATGTAGTAGCTCTTTGCATAAAACTAAAACAAGGGTAAGTTTGAGATTAGTCCTGATTAATTTATTCTCAACTGATGCAGATGCTTGAAGGAGACCCCCCGCTTGCAAATTATGAGCCGTATGAGGCAGCCAAACATGTGGCGGAAGGACACAGACCCTCATTTCGCTCAAAAGGATACATCCCTGAGCTGAGAGAGTAAGTCTCGAATTTTTCTAGGGTGTTTGGGAGAGCGGTTGGAACTAAAAAATGTTGGTTTGAAAACTGTAGCATATGAGAGCTTTATAATATAGCAACAATTTGTTTTTTATTGTAGCTGTTAAGAGTTTTACACTTTTTGTTGGTTCCAACCAAAATACCAAACAGTAAAGTTGACTAAACTTTGCTTGGCAATCAACTTATTAGATTCTCTTTGCCTGCCCACAGAAACATAATTAGATATTCTACATGACTCAAAAATTCATCATGTTTTATCATTTTATTACTACCTTAGCATTAATATGTTTGTTGAGTTTTACGTTTTTGTTTGTTTGCATCATGAGTCTCAGTTACATGTGTTTTAGATCTAAAATTTGATCAAAGCCAAACCCAATATTACGCCCTTAGGTCAACATATTACCAAGAATCTAGAGACTGAACAATATTTTAAGTTAATTATAAGACTATATCTCCTAGTTTAATCATCTCTCAATTTAAAAACTATGAAGGTATATTTTCAATTTAAAAAATTTGTTTCAATTATCCTTCGTAGACTTTTTTGACAGAAAAAATATATAGATAAGATAAAGATACTTTTAATTAGACCGAATTTGTTTCTCAAATGTGTATTTTTCTTCTTGAGAAATTTTTTAAAAAGACATTTTTACATTCAAAAAGCCATGAAATTTAAGTCCTTTTTTTAAAATAAGATGTTCTGTTTTAAGATTTTGTATGTTTTTAATTTAATAAAATATTGTTCATAACTGTTTGGGGTGGTTATGTTTTTTTGCCCATTTTTTTCTATTCAAAAGGATGAAATTGAAAGTAGTTTTTTAAATTCAAAGAATACCTTTGTAATTTTCAAAAATAGAAGGACAAACAGATAAATAGTTAAAAGTAAAAAGTATAATCATGCAATTAACCCATAATATTTTTCACTATGGGAGTGGCACTTAGTTGTTACTTAGACTGAATATTGTTTTTCATTTCCATTTACTTCTGAATTTGTCACTTCTGACGATATGATTAGGTTGACGGAGCGGTGTTGGGCTGCGGACATGAGCCAAAGGCCTCCATTTTTGGAAATTCTCAAGAGACTTGAGAAGATAAAGGAAAATCGACCCACAGATCATCACTGGAACATATTCAATACGTAATTGTCAAAGGCAGACACATTTTCAGATTCATGGGCGACATATTTGCCAATGCCATCTTTGCCTTTTCACCTGCACTCCTTCATTGTGCTGGTGGGATTGTGAATATTCCTGATTGGGAAAAGCTTGCTTTGTGATTGCTAGTTTTCCTCTCCTGATTCAGATTCTTAACTATGAATGGCATAGATGATTTTCATTAGTTTGGTCTTTTTCTGCAGACCCTGGTCGCTTTTATCCCTTTATTTCGATTAGTTTACCATATCCATGAACCTTCATCCTGTAATTGGAAATTTTTTTCCCTTTCTATATTTTAAGTGTAATTTATTTGTGGCCTTGAATTGATAACGAGGAGGAAAAAAGAATAAGAAAATTTCCATCCTGTCTGTTCACTTTATTTATTTATTTATTTGTGTTCTTTGAATGCTAGATGAAAAGCCATGTTCCTTTTAGATCGTCTTTCTTGCAAAGGTAAATTACGCGTATCTTTTGCACTAGTACATACAGAAAATTTGAGCCTCTTCTAAATGACATTGAGAGAAAAACCTGCCTTAGCAAAATAAATAAACAGTAGAAACAGCTTAACTAAGAGCAAACAAAGGAATCTCTCTCGTAGATGCGAGGCTTTTGCTTTGAACTTTGAATCATACACGTTGGGATTACATGGTGATGTTTGACAATTTGCATTCTCTGAACTAGTTGATGATTTCGCTTGTGCTCTTGATTGAAAAACTGAAACATGTACCAAACAAAAGTCTAATGAAAATAACTAGGGGTTCATTTGGGTGCGGTTTCAAAATGTGGTGTTTTTAAGTCCGGGTGAAAAGGCAGGGGCATGGGGATTAGTTCTGATTTTTATGGTTTGGCTAATTTAAAATAACACATCATGATTCAAGTAGGGGCCAAAACTTGTGCATCCAAACACTGATTTGGAATGGGCTAATCTTCAAAACTGCACAAACCTATACGCCAAACAACCCTTGGAGCCCATTGAAATTAGAAATCAACCATACGTTCCTTGTTAAGAGTCAAATGGCTACTTATGGACGCAACAGAATTATAATCTCTGTAATTTTATAAAATTTATGGCGTCGCTCAACAATGTTGATCTGAAAATTGTTCTAATTCAGGAGTGCAACGCTTCTGAAATGATTTACAAGAGAACAAAAGAAAATTAAATTAGCTTCTTTTTCTCGAAGAAGGTCTTCAAGTGCCATAATTGCAAGCCTGCGACTGATAAGGAAACAAAAAGCGAGAGAAAACTCAACCAGGCCATCCTGGAGTTTGTTGTTTTGTTAAGCTCCTGCATTTCTTCTTCTCTGAAACATTTAAACAAAAATGGAGGAGCATCAGCAACAAGGATAAACAAATGATCTATGCTTCTTCGATTGGTCCAGATAGAACAAAGTAATGATAACAGGCATAATTACTTACCTTTCACGGAGATAAAACATCTCTTCATGAATGGAAGTAACAGTATCTTGTAGTTTCCTGAGCTCCAATTCCATGACCTGGCATTCAGAAGCATAATAACACCTTAAAGATTCTTTCCACGTTCCAATTTTACACACACAACATTGGAAAAATAGAAATGGAACGGCACAGCTTAGAACAAAATGATATACGTAGCCAGCAACTAAAACTCGCCCCAAAATTTGTTAATTCTCTAGCATAAATCAAAAATTGAATCAGTATGTTCTTATAACGAAGCTAAAATAACATTGTTTCAACAATTCTTAAAGAAGGAAACAATGGTGCATGAGTATATATAACTACTTAGGGATTAGGATTCACTCTTAGCTCCCATTAAAAGACGTCCAGTGAAAACCAACTTTGAAATGAGGAAACAGAAAGAAAACCCCATGTGCCCTGTGGTCCTGTTCAACTCTAAGAAATCTATCGGTAAAGATTGTCCAAGGGAGCAAGGAAAAAGCTTCATGACTATAGAAAGAGAAAATTACAAGTGTTGATTAATTAGCTTAAGAATACTTAAAGCCAAGAGGAAAAATAATATGTATGTTTACATCATAAATGCAATTATAATTTAGGGAATTAAATCCTAAAAAAAAAAGATGATAAGGTTTCGGGGAGATTCCAGGAGTATAAAAATAGCTATGCAGAACATAGCAATCATCACTTCTAACGAGCTTCTCAAGAGATTTGAAAACGTTGGTACCCAAAACCATCCAATGAACCTTACAACAAAATGTAACATCAAAAGTTTCAACTAGTTTACATTGTAATCTGAAATATTTTGTATAAATGATAGTTCTGTACTCGGAATTCAATCCAATTGAGTAGGCTATGACCAATGACAACGGTAACCTACAAACCAATAGTTTTGATTTTTACCCACTAGATAGCTCATAGCTCAACTATACTAGCTTGCCAAAAAAACGTTTAGCAATATTCAAGACCTTTAAATTTGGTGGCATGCGTTTAGGTCTATAACAAGCAAGTCTCATTCAACCATTAATGAAGCACTTCACCCAATTCATAAGTCTCATTCAACCATTAATGGAAGCACTTAGCCCATTCATAAGTCAGGGACTAACTCTTGTAAATGCTTTCAATATTAAATTGTTCTGACTTCTCACTAATTCAATCATCAACTAAGCATTCTTCTCTTATCTGCAATCCACGTTTTTTCACCGAGAACGCCCAAAAAATGTGTTTCCAACCACCCAATTGCCCCCAAAGGGAAATTAGATAAACTTCCTCAACCACAGAAGCGATTAATTCTACCTAAGGCCCCTTCAGCCACACGGAAAAGGAAGCACAATTAAAATCCCAATCTAGTAACTTGCAGCCAACAATATTCCTTTTCTGGTTCATAAAAAACAAAGCCAGATCAAATTGTATTCTTTCCTGTTTTAGATTTTGTGAACAGTCCACAACCTCCCAAATGCAAAAACGACCTAAGACCAACCATAAAAACGTTTCATACTAAATCGATAAAAAACGTACATCAACAGAGCCTTTCTTGGCGACATTGGACCAGTCCTTCGCCGCAACGCCAGTCTTCCAATCGAAGTCAACGGTCAACTTGGTCTGGGGCTTGTGATCAGGAGCAAAGAAGCAGGCCATGTAATCTCCGGCCTCCGCCGCCACAAACGCGAACTGCCCCTTCTCCACGTTCTCCGAGTAGTGATAGCTATTTCCATAATGCGAAGTCACCTGTAATCAACCTCCAAAAATAAAACCCTAAATCAAATCAAGATCCAATCTTTATTTTCGTTTTCTGAATTTCAAAATCAAATCTTGTCAGAAATTGCGTCGCTTTTTTTCATACCCGGACAGTGACCTTGTGGGTGTCGGGAAGGGGATAGCCCTCGTTAGGGTTGACGACGGAGTACTTTCCGACCGTCATGGAATTGCTCTTGATGTCCTCGGCGATGCATTTGCTGTGACCCGACTGGAGCTCGAATTGGAGAGAATCGGATGTGTAGAACAAAAACCCTAGGTGGACTAGAAGAGAAATCACGAGACTTGATTGAATCATAGTGGAAAGTAAAACCCAGAAACCCAGGGAAAAGTTTTTGGGATTTTTTTTTTTTGGGTTTTTTTTTTTCCTTCTGTTTTCGTTGATTTCGGAGACAAAGACGAATCTAAAAAGGAAGGAAACGGCGGAGAGAGAGGATTCGATGTGAGTCGCAGAGAGAGATTCTCCTTCGAGGGGTAGCATCGAATCAGAGGTGGCTGTCACGATTTATTTGAGGTGGTGCGGTGAGTTTAAACTGACACGTGGGTGTTTTTGGTTGTACCTGTAGTTTTGCTGATTTGTTTTTCTGGGCTAAAATGGAGGGCTAGCAAGTCTGAGAATCATGGGCCGAAATAGGTGGTCCGATTAGGCCCAATGTACGCCCGTAAAAAGAAGTGAGTAAATCAGCGGGCATAAAATCTGGGTAAAAATTACAAAATGTGCATCCTGACCCATTTTCTTGTCCTTTTTAGTTTTCTCTCTCTGATTAGATTTTAACACTTAAATAAATTGTTTAATTATTTTTAATATTTTAGTTATATACACTTAAATTATTAAGTTTAAATGATATGTCGAAAAAATAATGAAGAGCATTGCCAATAGGACAGAAAGATAAGACATCAAATCTAGACTCTATATTGTGACTCTTTTTCAAGAAGTAAATTAAAATCTGTCTTTGTTTTACAACTATCACTTATAAATTCTTTTTTTTAATTACATATATTGATGATCTAAAAAAACCTTCAAAGTAGACTTTATCATGTATTTAATTTTTTTAGCAAATATCTTTATTTTTCTCATAATTGAGTCATTAAAAAAATAATATTAGAGAAATATAAATATACTTGATTAATTACAATATAATTTAAACAAAGAAAAATCATTAGTGTTATTAAATTACTTACAATATAATTTAAAAAAATGCAAGAAGCCATAAAAATGAATATTATTAACTAAATGTAATATTGTCTGTATTACCAATTCATAACGTTGGTACAACTTAAATAAGAAGTATCATTATCACTTGAAGTTAAAAAATAAATGTCATTAAGTATCATTATCATTTTGTATTATTAACTTAATGATATATCAATTATATAACATAAAAGATACACAAAAAAATTAGTAAATACTATATCATTAATTTAGTTGCAACATCTTAATTCCAATTTGTTAAAATCGTGATTTTAAATTTGTCGATAAAAAAATTACATCTTTTAGCTAGGAGAATTTTAAATCATTAGTTTGGATACTAATCCAAATGTAAGCAACAAACATTCTAATTTCTGATTTTTTTTAATATAATAATATTATAATCCGTTTAAAGTCTTAAATAAGTATATTATTATTATTCTAAAAAAATTAAAATTAACAATATCATTATTAAGGTCATTAACGTCTTTATACAAATACTCTAGGACGTATAAAAAACATTTATAAATTACAGATATATTTTAACCCTATAAATAAAAAAGGTCACATATCCCTTTAACCCAAAATCTTATCCTATTAGATAGGGAAGACCTAATTAATTTTTGAGGGAGACCTTTATCATTTTCTTAAGATGTTAGGAGCCTTGCTTTGAAATAACTACTGAGCCAGGTGTACCTTATTTATCAGTTTTGCCTTGATGAATTTTTTATTGAATAACCGCCTTTTCTCAAGGAAGAAGAACTACCATGGAAATAGGTTGTTTTGCAATAAATGACGTTTACAGTTATTGATGCCAAACTTCAGCAATCTGTTGAATCAGATCTTCACATGGGAGAAACAAAAAGAGTTATTTAGCCAAAAAAAAAAGAAGTATTTTTTTGTTTTTATTTTTTTTCTTTTTCTCCCTGCAATGGGACAAAAAAGCCCTTCAACTTTTTGGTGGGAGAATTTAGGGGGTCAAATATAGTCGCGCGGATCCCCAAAACTAGTGCTTGGAATGAAGAAACTAATAGTAAGTTGATATAAACAAATTTAGCATAATATGAATTGCCCTGCCGGTACAACTTTACCACCAAAATTATCAATTAAATAAACCAAGGCAACCAAAACCAAGATGTGTATTTGTTTCTAGAGAGTTTTATGTGTCTTCCAATGGCAGATTAATGGGAATTGGTCACACCTAATGGAAATTAACCAGCTGATCAAGTTAACTCAAAAGGCTTGACAAGTTTTCCTAGTAGTGTTCCACAAGTTTTTCTGACTGACTTCGAGAGTGAATAAAATAGTGTCTTCTATACCATATAGTTAGGCTATCACAAACTTTGTATAGGATTAACCCTCAGTTTACTTCAATGGGTCAAACTCACTTATTCAAATCGTCTATAACATAAAGCTTTTAACAACTACAATGTAAAGTGAAAAATAAAAAAACAATTATAGTGCAAAATGTAAATACATTGTAAAGTTTTCACATATTATAATAGTTTGAATAAAAAATTCTTCAAACTATTAGTTTGAACCTTTCACGTATTACAATATTTAAAACAAAAAAACGTTCAAATCATTGGCTTGAGCTATTTTTTTTGGACACAACACAAAACCTCTTTGTGAAACAATGGGGTTGGTGAACTTCCAAAGTAGAAATTGTATTTATAGCAATGTCAATGTGAATAACACAATTTAATAGTTAATGGGCATCACCAATGACATCAGTTCCTATGATATTTATGGCTGCAATCTATTCCACATACTAGTGACTATAAGCAGAGGCATCGAACATTTGATACTTGAAGAGTCCGGTTACAAGTAAGACAGTGAATAATATATTAATTAATGCATGATAATATAATATTTTTATCTTATTTTATTCTCCTCTTAGTTTTAGAGTAACGAGTTAGGCCTTTCTTACGTACCACTCCGTCATCAAATGACATGGCATAAAATCACCAGTGGGGCCACTATATAAAAAAAGTAGAGGCAAGTTTTTTGACGAATATACGTTATATATTTCAATTGTTAGCATAGTTATAACTTTTCTTAAACAATACACAGCACAATTGATTTTATATAAGAGGTAAAACTCAATTTTTTGTTTGAAATTTATGTAGGGCTCAATTAATATTTTATACGACTTTTAGGGCTAAGATTTATTTTTAAAAATGAACGGGGCACTATTAATATTTTATGTAAAATTTGGGACTGAAATTTAATTTTTAAAAATTTGAGTCGCTCCGCGGCTGCATAAGGTGGAGTAAGAATTTGAGTTTAGCAGTTGAGCATTGTATTTTTTTAATAAAAAAAGAGACCCTTAATTCATACCCATTTTGTTTAAGGGGACTAATTCTTAATTTTACCTTTAGAAGTAAAAGTCTATTGGTCACAACTCACTTGAATTTGTTATTTATAACAGCGGTGAATGGTGATCATCAATTCACCAATAAGAAATATACAACATTATTTCAAATATTTATATATTGGATATTATTTTTGAAAGAAGTTTACATGTAGCAAGAATCAAAAGAAAGGTTATCCATTAAGTCTCTATTTAGGGATATCCCTTTTTGCTTTCATTTTGATGATGGCAAAAAAGGAGAACTTTATTTCAAATGCAACTAACAGAGAAAAGAAAAGGTATCAAACTATTATGTTTTCTCTCTCTACATA
>CAMOHE010043137.1:0-13984 GCA_946598075.1 Artocarpus hirsutus
ATGTTCATGAAATGTTTTAAGCTGTGAGAATTATAATGTACTTACTAAGTATTAGCCTATTCAAGTTTTTCATCATGTTGCAGATAAGGGTAAGAAAGTTGTGGAGTAGGCGGAGGACACTGACAGGTGTGTGAACTAAGGAAAATGATTTGCAAATGGAAGAACGCCAAGGAAAGAGACTATAATGAAATAATCCATGATTTGTGAATTGAGTATGTTTATAATTTAAGGATAAGTTTTATAAATTTTGTGATTGCTTGTTTAATGTGTTTTTATTATTTTATAAATTTTCTTCCACATTTAAAGCTTTAAAACTTGTTTTAAAAGGAATTTTTTTAGTTCGGCCTGCCGACCATACTGGTCGGACTGCCGAAGATTTTTGATCGGCTTGCCGGTTGCCAAGTATCGGCCTGCCGATCTTGTTGATTTTAAAACCCCACTTTGCAAAGCCTCGGATAGCCTGCCGATGGTTGACCTTCGGCCTGACGGTCTAGTTCGGCCTGCCGGAATCCAAAGTTCAGCCTGCCGGTCGAGCTGTGTTCAAACCATTTTATCTTTTGTTTTCAAAGGCTAATTTAATTTTTAAAGATATTAGCAAACTATTTATAGAAGGTTTATGGAAAAGCGAATTATTTAATTAAGTAAATTTATAATTTCTCATAAATTGTATTTATATAAAAAAAAAATGTAAGTACGGATCCTGGGAATGCTTTTCCAAACTATGATTTCAAATGCATGTTATTAATTACAAACGTTTGCTCCAATTAATGTTTTAAAGAATAAATGTAACGAAATCTGTGACGTCCGAAAAGGGGGCGTTACAAAGCCTTTCTAAAACTTGAAGAAAATCACCAAAACCCATAGAAAAAGTTTAGAATCTTACCTCCAAATTTGTAAAACTTTGCACTAAAACACTAGAGCTTGCTTTAAACATGATTTAGAGGCTTGGAAATCATCAAAATTTGAGCAAGAATTGCTAGGGGGGATGGTTTCTTGGGAGGAAGAAATGGAGTCCCCCCGCCCCCCACCCCCCCTTTTTTTTTTTCCTTCCTTTCTTTCTTTCTTTCTTTCTTTCTTTTTCTTTCCTTTCCTTTCTTTCTTTCTTCCTTTTCATGTTCACTCTCTCTTCTTTTCTTTTCTCTTGCACGTTGGAGACCAAAATGGTCTCTTAATGATGAATTGGTTCACTTTTTTTTTTCTTTTCTTTTCTTTTCTTGTCCTTTTTTTTTAAATAAAAAGGTGATGAGTCATAACGTTGGTAATCAATTAGGTTACTTTGGGTGGCCAAATGTGATTGGGCCACATTTCATGGTGTGGTGGCCCAATCAAAATCTATAGAGTGTCCACCATACTTTTTACGCAGTCCAAGTTTATATTGATAGTATTTTTCCTATACTACCGATGTTCTTCTCCATATAATTTATGAGATTTCATAACCTCCAATACTTATTTTTATCCATCATATAATATAATTCTAATATTATCTAAGTTTATACAGTCTAAATTTATACTGACAATATTTTTCTTATATCATCGGTATATTTTCTATACTATTACGACATTCTTTATGCATCTGTATTCTCCAAACAATATTATACTTATACTGCTTCAACTTAAACAGTCCAATTTTTGTACTGCTTAAAACAATATAATTTCTACACTGCGTTACTTTTGTAGTGTAATTTTCATACTACATAACCTTATTAATGTACTTCTTCACACTGCATTATTCTAATACTATATAATTTTTTATATTATTATACAGTATTTTTCTTAAACTGTATTTTTCGTCTTAACATAATCTTTAACTTAATGCATTTTTAATGTATTAGAAATTCTTGGGTGTTACAAAAGTATTCTTCATTAACTAAGCGTATTAGTGTCTGGCACTTGATATACTTGAGTATCTCTTTTTAATTATTGAAAGGGCAAATAAAACACAAAAGCATAGTTTAAGTTATATTTAAAAAGTTCAGAAGCTTAGGGGTCCACTAAGTGTATAAATGTCTAGCAGTTGGTTTGCTTGAGTTTTTTATTTTGATTTTTGATTTTTGATTTTTGATTTTTTATTATTTTTTTTACTTCATTTGTAATTGAAGGGGCAAATAAGGGAGAAGGAGCATAGTTTAAGGTATCATCTATAAAGTTTTAAAACTTAGGGTTCAAAATAGGAAAAGAAACTTAGTTTAGGAGCCAAAATTGAAACTAACTCAAAAAATAATGTAGGATAATGTATTTGAAGGTTAATTTCAAATTGGTTTTCAAAGAATAGGAGTTCTCTCATTTTGCCTCCTATGACTCAAAAATTAAAATAGCACAAAACTATCCCAAGTTTATTATAAGTTGCAATTTTAGTACTTCAATAAATGAAACATCATTATTTAACGGTTTTAATTACGTGCGGGTCATGTAACTAATCAGTTGAAGACAATATAGGAGGATGAGAACAATTATGGGTGTTATAAGCAAAGGCGAAGGTGACACATAGGGTTAACAAGAAAGAATTTCCTTGTTTTTTACTTTTCAAAAATTTCAAAGTATATTTTATTTAAATTCATTGTATTGTTCTTTATCAAGCAATTCATTGATCTACATATGATTAAAACTATTACAAATTCAACTCCTCAATGATGGAAGTACTGAAGTTATAGCTTATTATAAGCTTGAAAAGGAGTTTTGTATACTTTTGAGTTAATGAGAGCAAAGAGAGATAATCATAATTCTTTTAGGGCCAAAAGTAAGAGTTAACTCAATCTTTTATGTAACATTATTACTCTAAAATATTATCATGGATTTTGGTAGCTTAGAAAAAAAAAGGTTGAAAGAATAACAATTTATTTTAAGGTAATTTTTTCAGTGGATGTTGAAAAAGTAACCTATTGTTAGATATATATAATTCAGCTTTTTGATTGCTTAAAAAATATGATTTTGACTAGATTTAACAATTTGAAAAAATAGACTACCATATACCAAAGAAAGACCCTATTGATAGGTACTGTTATGTTGGATTAACTCTTTAGTGGTCTGATTTGCAAGTGCCCACATTAAAATATTTGCAACGTGTAATGCAAAATTACTTTAGTCATAAATTAAACCATTGAAAAGTTGTTCTTACAGCTAAAATAACATAGCTCCAGTAGGGTAAAAATGCATGTCTACAATAAGTTTTGTGAAAGCAAAATTTTTTCGTTACCCTATATTTTAAAGTTATTGAGAAAGTGATATTTTGTTTTTAAATTTGTCAAATCTATGTCACTAGATTATATTTAGAATACAAATTTCTATCTTATCTCAGTCAATTCTTGATTAAGACATCCAAAATAACAAAACACACCCTAAAAAAAGATAGAAAATATTTTCAAAAATAAAAATAAAGGGTAAGTTGCACTCATGCACTTTGAATTTATCTTCATTTGCATGTTGCTTCCTAAACTTCTACTTTTGGCATTTAGGACCCTAAATTTTAGGGTCTCAAGCAATACAATCCAATTAATAATGGACCTCAAGTCCTCAAATAATGGATGATAGGCATGGTCTAAAAAAATAAAAACTCTCAAGGTGTATCTTTTCATATTAACAAAAAATTTAGGGTGCATTTGTGTAAAAAACTTGGCAATTTTTGTCTAATTAATTGAAATCTGTTAGTTATAGACCATAATTACAACAAATTTTAATTTTAGGTCTTATTTGTCAAAATTAATAGTTCTAGGTTTAAGTAGTTTGACATTGAAAGTTCAGAGTGCAGCAATACAATCAACCCAATAAAAAAGTAAAACAAAAAAAAAAAAAGAAGCAAAAACACCTTCCCTTGCCTATGACAAACCGATGTCCCTTCCTTGAGTCTGGCTTGGTCTTTCCATTGCCAGAGCATAAAGTCAGTGGTCTCGACAATATACTTTATGTCAAACTCACTTGATCATCACCTACAAAATCCATCAGATATATCATTAGTGACGGAGCCAATTTTTTTTAGTAAGGTAATATAAAAAATATTAGAGACAATTTTTTACTAAATATAGACACTATGTATATTTTAATTATTCTAAGCCAGAACTTTTCTTGTATAGTGGGGCATAATTGCTATAAAATACTAAAATTAGATTTTTTTTAAGAGCAGTAATATATATTTCATGAAAAAACAGAAAAGGTGAGAAAGAGAATGATATTTGAAATTTTTTTTTCAATAATATTATCCTTTACTACTTTGTACTCTGTTGTCCAATGAAGAGTAAATTGGGTCATATGCTACTTTTTTAATCATACTATTGTGTCCTACGTCCCTTTTTTGCTTATTTTGATTCTCTTAGTTAAAAAGGCCAAAATAATCTTAGATAATATATATTTGTCTGACTTTAACTCAAAATATTTAAAAATAGTATCTTTATATTTCTTAAAAGTGGTTTTGAAATTTTTTTAATAAAAAGCATTAAATTAAAAAACAATATCACAAAGTGGTTTTCTCAAATTGATCCCCTCATAGTCATCTGAATAAGGTTGTTCATAAAACATGCCAACATTCTAATTTACTCGCCCTATCCATTAAAGGGGCCCAACCACCTTTTATGGGTGGTGTTTCTCCTCAGATGCCCTTTTTGATCTACAAAGGTTGTTACTAATTTTACAATGATCATTTTGTTGGAAAAATAGGACGTAGCGAAATTTTAAAATTTTTATGTTAGAGTATTTTCCAAAACACAAGTTTGACATGCTATATGCTAAATTAACCAGATCTTACTAACCTTTGAATGTTGAAGAACTCCCATAATGCGTGAAGAGAAGTAACATTCTAGAAGAGCCTCAACTAACTGGTCTTCTTTGCTATTCTCTATCCATGATCGGAGTGAGTGTGGGCTCACACGTACAGCTCTTTCTCAAGGTGACGCTCCTTCCAACCAATTGAAAGAACCCAAAGTTAGTGTTCGTGATTTGTGAATAAGAGTTCTCAAGGAGTTTCAGATTCTCACCAGCAGAGTATCACTCTTAATCTCTCAATTGATCTAAATAACTTATAAGACTCACTCCCTATTTATAGAGGTTAGGTCTAGGGTCATTCCTTATCAGATTAGGTCTCAAAAATTCGAATCAAAATCAAATTCGGATCAATATCGGATGAAATCTGCTTAAACACTCATGATTTTTATTTCGCGTATAGGCTAGTCGATCTGTCTAATAGGCAAGCCGATCTGTCTAATAGGTAGGCTGAACTTACCCCATCGACATGCCAAACTTTAGGATTGGCATGCTAAACTGTCAAAAAAATATCTCACCGAATCTTTTATTTTTCACCCGAGATTCTATAGGATAAAGCCTCAGTTTTAATTCAAATAACCCAATAGAGAAGTTATCTAATTAAAACAGCTTTATCTAGATAATCTCTAGGAAAATAAATAGATTTCTAATAATTCTATAAGTTTATCGTGATTTAATTTATCCAAAATTAAATCAATTGATAAACAGACAAGAATTATCCAATCCTAATAATTCAACAAGTTTATCTTGAATTAATTTTGTCTCAATATTAATTCAACCGATAAACAAACATGAATTATTTGATTCTTCTGAATATCAACTAATCTAATAAATCTGACGTAAGTCACCAATTATTGAAAAAACACGCCGTATCATTGCAGGATTTTGTGAGCTAACAAATGGGACCAAATGGACCTATATAGTTCAAGCTCTTGATAATTATGAAACCCAATATCCCAGATATGCATTTCATAATTATCAACTCCAATGTTACTCCACTAAAAGCTTGGAGCTGCACTCTCGAACTATATAGAATTACGAAGCTCGTATAGCTAAGTCTCCATGACATATCATAGTGTATCGTATCCCCATAGGATTATCCATAATCGGCTTAAGGACAAGTTCTATCTTACATTCCCAATTATTTTTATCTTACATTCTATTATCTCACCATTGGAAAACTTACCATCTAAAGACGGTATACCATTCGGTTACACCTATGTATCCAAATGGTTGAGCACTTCAGTTTTCTAATTACAGGATAACGCATATAAGAGGATATCACTACTCCTAAAGAGGAGCTCATATCTATGAATAACAGGTCTATGCTATCAAGAGTCATGCCTCCAATGTACCGGCATACATACCACTATTAAAATGTGGGTGTCATCCTTTGGTACATCAAAAGACATAAGTCAAGACAACGGGCCCACTATTTATCTTAGGATTAAGATACAATATAAATGATTGTCTAAAATGAATCAATTTGCCAAGACAGAATTATTAATCCAAATCAATTCTCGTTATGTCTGAATCCAACACACCGTCACCTATGACAACGTGCCAATGTTTCTATTCACGGAGTCCTCCTCCGATGGTCAAGGCAAACCATCTCCCAATAGGGATAAAGACAACATAACAATCTTTACATGAATAAACACCCAACTTTATTCCCTTGATTGCGGATATTATGATTTAGACCATCACTTTAAGAATCATGTCTTCAGCATAATCTGTCCATCATATGCCCAATTCTTAAAGGTTTAGACCGACAGCCTCAGACTATTATTTGCTTATCATACATTCAATAAATATGAACGTAAAGAGGACAAGATTTAGTAAATTAATAATAAATGAATTCTTTATTGATAAAAATGTCTCCAAAAACATAATACATTTTTACTCCTTAGGGCATACATGTCTAACAATCTCCTACTTGCACTAAGTGAGTAAATATGACAAATCTCACATCCTCATAGCCTCCAGATGCCTCTCAAAGACTCTCCCAATAAGTGTCTTCGTGAATAGATTAGCTAAATTGTCCTCTGATGTGATTTTGCATACCATGACATGCCCGCCCTTGACGAAGTCCTTTATCACATGATACTTCCGATCAATATGCTTACTCTTCTTGTGAAATCTTAGTTCCTTAGCATTAGCTACCGCCACACTGTTATCACAACATAGTGATACCGCCTTATCCACACTAGGAACTACCTCAAGATCCCCAAGGATATTGCGGAGCAACACTGCTTCTTTCAAAGCATCACTAGCTGCCACATACTCAGCCTCTATCGTTGAATCTGTAGTGCAATCTTGCTTCACACTTCTCCAACTGATGGCACCGCCGCCCAGAGTAAACACAAAACCCAAAGTTGATTTCCTAGAATCTAAACAGGATTGAAAATCCGAGTCAGTATATCCTAGAGGAGTTATGTCCTCACTTGAATACACAAGCATATACCCTCGAGTCCTTCTTAGGTACTTAAAAATATGCTTTACCACAACCCAATGGTTCGGTCCTGGATCCGCCTGATATCGACTTACAATCCCGACTGCATAGCAAATATCTAGTCGTGTGCAAAGCATGGCATACATGAGACTACCCACTGCCGCAGCATAAGGCATCTTCTTTATGTATTCTCTTTCTTCATCAGACTTTGGCGAGTCTTTCTTACAAAGAGTAATTTCAAACCTAGATGGTTGCCCACCTTTCTTGGAATCCTGCATTGCATACCTCATAAGAATTTTATCTATGTAGCCGGCCTGTGACAAAGCTATCATTTTGTTCTTCCTATCCCGAAAGATTTGAATACTGAGAACAAAATTAGCCTCACCTAAGTCCTTCATGTCAAACTACTTGGTCAACCATAATTTGACCGATGACAACGCCCCAACGTCATTGTCAATTAGCAGAATGTCAGCTACATAGAGCAGTGGAAAGACCACATTCCCATCCTTAATGTGTTTATAAACACATGGCTTATCCACATTTTATGAGAACCCATAAGTCTTGATCACCTAATTAAATCTTATGTTTCAAGAACGAGAAGCCTGCTTAAGTCCATAAATTGACTTTAGCAGCTTACAAAACTTACCCTCTTGACCTTTGACCTTGAACTCATCTGGTTGTTTTATATCACTGGACTCATCAAGATGGCCATTTAGAAGAGCCATCTTGACATCTATCTACTAAATCTTGTAATCGAGAGTGGCAGCTATGGACAAGAGAATCCAGATGGAATTAAGCGTGGCTATAGGCGAAAAGGTTTCCTCGTAATCAATTCCTTCCTTTTGCGTATAAACCTTAGCTACCAGTCTAGCCTTAAAGGTTTCGACCTTTCCATCCACTCCTTTTTTTCTCTTGTAGATCCACTTATACCCTATGGGTTTTACCCCTTCAGAAAGATCCATAAGCTCCCAGACCTGATTAGTCTCCAAGACTTCATATCTATGTTCATGGCCTCTGTCCAGAGTTTCGAATCAACATCCTCCATAGCTTCTACGTAAGTATAAGGATCCCTGTCATGTTCATTTGGTTCAGCCAAGAATGCGTCCCCATTGAACATATACCTCGTAGGTTGACGCCCGATCCTCCCACTACGCCAAAGCCCCTTAGGTTGTTGTTCAGGTTTGTTTGGTCTTTCTACACTGATCGGAATGGTTTCATTCGAAACCTCCGAAGTGATTGGATCACTCCTAAACTCCTTAAGCACTACTTTGCTTGGAGGCTTAAAGTCGTCCATGTAACTTTCCTCAAGGAAGGTTGCATTAGTTGAAACCATGACTTTATTTTCCTTTGAGTTATAGAAATAATCCCCTTTAGTCCCTTTTGGATATCTTACAAACACATAAACTTTTGAATGTGCTTCCAACTTATTGGCATCCTTAAACAGGACATGAGCCAGACATCCCCATATGCGAATATGGTTTAAGGATATCTTCCTGCACGTCCACAACTCGTGAGGAGTTTTAGGGATTAATTTTGAAGGCACATTGTTCAAAAGATAACATGCGGTTTGTAGTGCGTATCTCCAAAAGGAAAAAGGCAATGATGAATGACTCATCATGGACCTGACCATGTCTAATAAAGTCCTATTCCTTCTCTCTGCTACGCCATTTTGTTGCGGAGTGCCCGGCGCAGTTAAATGGGATAAAATCTCATTTCTAATAAGTGTCCTAGAAACTCATCAGAAAGGTATTCTCCACCTCGATCAGATCTAAGTGCATTTATAGGTCAACCCAATTGTTTTTCCATTTTAGCCCAAAACTCCCTAAACTTGTCAAAAGTTTCACTTTTGTGGTGCATTAGGTATACATACCCATACCTTGAGTAATCGTCAATAAAAGTGACGAAGTACTCATACCCTCCTCATGCACGGATGTTCATTGGTCCGCAAACATCACTATGCACAAGCTCTAGAACCCCTTCAGCCCTATTGCCCTTAGACCCGAATGGTGTTTTGGTCATTTTACCCTCCAAACAAGATTCACATTGAGATATAGATTCCACCTTTAAGTGACTTAAAGGTCCATCTTTTACCAACCTTTGAATCCTATTCAGGTTAATATGACCAAGGCGCAAATGCCAAAGATAAGTCTTATTAGAGTGAGAAGTTTTAACCCTTTTAGAGTTATTATCATTCATCTCAACATTAAGCAATAAGTCCATCATAAGTTTGATAAAATATAGATTATTTTACATCCATCCAGAGCAGATAAAAGATTTATTTTTACGAATCATCACTTTATTATTAAAAGAAACTAAATAAGAGTTTTAAATAAACAAGCTACAGAAATTAAATTCCTCTGAAATTTAGGAACATAAAAACAATCTCGAGAAATTAAATTCCTATAATTATCAAAATAAAGATGGACGTCTCCCACTGCTTCTGCTAGACCAAAGATCCATCGCCCATCCAAAGCGTGAAGTCTTCATGAAGCAGACTTCTCGTTTCTTTGAACCCTTGCAGAGAAACACAAACAAGATTAGTTGCACCAGACTCTATGACCCAAATGTTATTAGATTCCTCAACTAAACAGGTTTTTAAATACAGAAGATCACATCTACCTCCTTTGGAAAGGAAGTCCTTGCAATGCTTCTTGATGTGCCTGACCTTCCCACAAAAGAAGACTTAAGCTTCTTCAGGTTCTTCTTCTTCTTCTTCTTGTTGCTCTTGTTGTTAGCAGGAACAGAAGACTTCCTATTCTTGGCCCGTTGCTTCTTTCCATTCCTAGAGCTGGGATTGGAACTAGAAGCAGCTACTATGTTGGCCTCGCCACCAGCAGGAGACTCCCTAATCAACAATTCGAACCCCTGTAACTGTTTCATTAATTCTGCTAAGGTCATATCCCGTCTATTGCTCAAATTAAAAGTAGCTCTAAATGAAATAAATTCCTTAGACAAAGTCTCAAAGACCATAGTCATCTAAGTTTCAGCATCGATGTCAGCTCCATTGGTTTGAGCCTCAGCGAGGTAACCCATGACCAACATCATGTGCTCCTTTACAGATGTCCCCAGCCTCTGCTTATAGTTTAAGAGTTTTTTTCGAAGTGCCCTTGCCGCTTTGTTATGGCCTGGCCTCCAAACTTGTTTTCAAGATTATCCAAGATCTGTTTTGCAGTCTCATAATCTTCATGTTGAGCCTGCAGCATATTATTCATGCTGGCATAACATAGCAGCGGGCCTGATCGTTTGTATCTTTCCAGCGATCATACGCTTAGAATTGCTCATTAGTTGAGTCTCCCATAGGCTCAGGAGGATAAGGGGTTGTCAGCACAAATTTTAATTTCTCAAAGGAAAGGATGATATCTAGGTTCCATTTCCAATCATTATAATTCTCTCTGGTTAATAGGTTTTTGTCAAGTACCAAAAATAAAGCGTTTTTAGACATTTCATTCTACAATAAAGAATCATATACCAAACATAAGCAAACACAATATAATAATTTAGTAAGATAACACAATCATGTAAAATGATACAAATGTGTTTATGTGTCAAAACCTTGAAAATATCACAACCTTACAATGATAATTCCCAACTCAGAATTCAACAAGCTCCTAGGGGAGTCATGCCAAATTCAATTAAGAGCACGGATCCCCTCCTAATCAATATATGCCATCCAGAACCCGTATAATCCAGCATATATTAATAATCGTTTCTTTGGCCTTTAATTTTATTAACAGAACTTCTAGGAGAGGTTAATAATAAAATTAACATGAGTGTATAACCATCGTTTCAATATTTTATTCAAGATTTATAATCACCACCTAGGGGCGTGCAACCATAAATCATGCTAAAATACCTTATCCTCTCAGAGATCCAATCTAGTACATGATAGAAATCCCTTCCTAGGGGTTGGGACCACCATGTTCTTTCTATGGACCAATGATGGAGGCCTTAGGTCCTCTCTTTGAAAACCTTCTCCCACTCAATCTTTTTGTAATCAAGGTTTTCTTTTAAAAGACATGCATGAGCAATTTTAATTGAGCGGCACTCCCTATTCTATATGGCATGTTATCAATATATATGGCAAAACATATTATAATGCAGAGCAAAACAATCAAGCAAAGCTACAAGCAAAATAATAAATAACCGTGATATTATGGTTTCACCCTAGAGAATAAAAAACAAAGATTACAAGAGAATAATCGAAACATATTATCGATTCTTCATCCTTGAATCTCTAAGCTATATCCTTCTTCATATAATACGTATCTTCAATTCTTCAATTCCCTATGAATCGAATACTTCAAATTTTAGGTCAAAACCATATTTAATGTTTCTTTGAATTGTCCCAAAAATAAAATTAAAACTACATCGAAAAACTGCACCTTTTATGAAAAAAATCCAGCTATCTGTCGGCAAGCCGATTTGTGTGATCGGCCTGTCGATCATGACCCATCGGCCTGCCGATCTTCATAGATCAGCCTGTCGTTTCATGAATAATCGGCCTATCGAACCAGAAGTTTGGCTTGCCACCAGAGCCACTTGATTTTTGCCCCGTTGATGGCCTGCCGAACCTCCCGTCCAGCCTGCCGAACCTCACGTCCAGCCTGCCGATCTGCGACCATTGGCCTACCAAACTAAGAGTTCGGCATGCCGATCGAGCAAAAATCACCCTTTTTAGAAAATACAATTTTTAATGCAATTCATCAATTTTATTTTCAACAATTCAAAAACATAAAATTAGAGACTCAAGAAATACCTAGGAATGCCATCATCCATCTTTTAGATCCGTCTTCTCCGAACAATTATTTAATTACAAAATTCTTACAAATTTAAAATTAAATAATAATTCCTAGACGGAGATGATAGTCCACCATCTAATTACATGAAAAACCTAAATACACATTCTAACCTCTAAGGAACCATAACCGGTATTAATTAATAATAAATAATTAAAAAATAATTTAATCAATCATAATTAATTAATAAACATTCACCACATAATTCATGACAACATATAAATACATAGAAACCTAGCGTGCCAACTCTCTAAAAAATTAAATTCAAGCATAAGAGAGATCAAGATTACATAATTTATACATATAGCATGATCTTAAACTCCTAAATTTACATAAAAACCATGGCTCTGATACCAATTATTGAAAAAATAGTACGTAGCGAAATTTTAAAATTTTTATATCAGAGCATTTGTTAAAACACAAGTTTGACATGCTATATGCATAAATTAACCAGATGTTACTAACCTTTGAATGCTGAAGAACTTCCGTAATGCGTGAAGAGAAGTAACGTTTCAGAAGAGCCTCAACCAACTGGTCTTCTTTGCTATTCTCTATCCATGATCGGAGTGAGTATGGGCTCACACGTACAGCTTTTCCTTAAGGTGACTCTTCTTCTAACCAATTGAGAGAACCCAAAGCTAGTGTTCGTTATTTGTGAACAAGAGTTCTCAGGGAGTTCAAATTCTCACCAGTAGAGTATCACTCTTAATCTCTCAATTGATCTAAATAACTTATGAAACTCACTCCCTATTTATAGAGGATGGGTCTAGGGTCATTCCTTATTAGATAAAGTCTTAAAAATTTGAATTTGCATCAAATTCGAATCAATATCAGATGAAATCTGTGTAAAAATGCGTGATTTTTATTTCGCTCATAGACAGGCCGATCTGTCTAATAGGCAAGCCGAACTTGCCCCATCAGCAGGCCAAAGTTTAGGATCAGCATGCCAAACTGTCGAAAAAAAATCTTAGCAAATCTTTTATTTTCCACCTGAGATTTTATAGGATAAAGCCTCAGTTTTAATTCAAATAACCCAATAGAGAAGTTATCTAATTAAAACAACTTTATCTAGATAATCTCTAGGAAAATAAATAGATTCCAAATACTTTACAAGTTTATCTTGATTTAATTTATCGAAAATTAAATCAATTGATAAACAGACTAGAATTATCCGATCCTAATAATTCAACAAGTTTATCTTGAATTAATTTTGTCTCAATATTAATTCAATCGATAAACAGACATAAATTATTTGATTCCTTTGAATTTCAACCAACCTAATAAATCTGACATAAGTAAACAATTATTGGAAAAGCACGCCGTATCGTTGCAGGATTTTGTGAGCTAGCAAAGGGGACCAAATGGACCTTTATAGTTCAAGCTCTCGATAATTATGAAACCCAATATCCCAGATATACATTTCATAATTATCAACTCCAATGTTACTCCACTAAAAGCTTGGAGTTACACTCTTGAACTATATAGAATTACGAAGCTCGTATAGCTAAGTCTCCATGACATATCATAGTGTATCGTATCCTCATAGGATTATCCATAATCGGCTTAAGGACAAGTTCTATCTTACCTTCCTAATTATTTTTGTCTTATGTTCTATTATCTCATCATTGAAAAACTTACCATCTAAAGACGGTATACCATTTGGTTACAACTATGTATCCAAATGGTTGAGCGCTCTAGTTTTTCAATTATAGGATAACGCATATAAGAGGATATCTCTACTCCTAAAGAAGAGCTATGGATTCCATATCTATGAATAATAGGTCTACGTCATCAAGAGTCATGCCTCCAACGTACCGGCATGCATACCACTATTAAGATGTGGGTGTCATCTTTTGGCACATCAAAAGACACAAGTCAAGATAACGGGCCCACTAGTCATCTCAGGATTAAGATACAATACAAATGATTGTCTAAAGTGAATCAATTTGCCAAGATAGAATTATTAATCCAAATCAATTCACTTTAT
>CAMOHE010043139.1:0-60773 GCA_946598075.1 Artocarpus hirsutus
TAGAATCTTGGGTGGAAAATAAAAGATTCGCGTAATTTTTATTTCGGCAGTTTGGCATGCCAAACTTAAAGTTTGGCCTGCCGATCAGGCAAGTTTGGCCTGCCTATGAAAAAGTTTAGCCTGCCTATGTGCAAATTAAAAATCGCAAGTTTTCACGCGTTTTTACACGTATCTTATCCGATATAGACCCGAATTTGGTTCTGTTTTGAATTTTTAAGACCTTATCTGATAAGGAGTGACCCTAGACCCAACCTCTATAAATAGGGAGTAAGTCTAATGAGTTATTTAGATCAACAGAGAGATTAAGAGTGATACTCTACTGGTGAGAATATGAAACTCCCTGAGAGCTCTTGTTCACAAATCACGAACACTAGCTTTGGGTTCTCTCAATTGATTGGAAGGAGAGTCACCTTGAGGAAGAGCTGTACATGTGAGCCCACACTCACTCCGATCATGGATAGAGAATAGCAAAGAAGACTAATTGGTTGAGGCTCTTCTGGAACGTTACTTCTCTACACAGACTTCGGGAGCTTTTTGGTGTATACAAGGTCAGTAAGATCAGGTTAATTTATACATATAGCATGTCAAACTTGTGTTTTGAAAAATACTCTGATTTAAAATTTTTGAAATTCCCCTGCGTATTATTTTTCCAACACCTATATGTTACCTTCGTACAACCATACCTTTCCATTTCAGAGGAGGATGTAAATGTACATAAACGGCCTCCTACGGTAGTACACTACTACCCCTCCATAAACAATGACGATTGAGAAGCTTTTGTGAGGTATCAACATTCCACCGATTTTCAGCTGCTATCATCAAATGCAAGAAAAATAAGAGCCGAAAATGAATACTACTCTATGGCTGGCCGAGTGGCATATAGAGAGCTCGAGCAATCCTTGGTACGTTACTATTTTACTCAAATTACATATATTAATTATTCTATCATTACTATGTTACTAACATAGCGTAACACAGTTTGCAAAGACGGGCATGCTACCAACACGGGAGGAGTTGTGCGTAAAATCACGTCAAGGTCTCGATGGCTAGTTTAAAAATCCAAAAGTAGCATAGATTTTCAACTTGATTGTAAGTTTACTGAACATGAACAATTATTTTGTATTTTACTACAAGTGGATGAAGGATTGCTTGAATAACATGGTTGTGTTGTTGTTGTACAGGATGAATACACAATGCAACAAAGTCAAAGGAGCTTCCAATCAGTTGGTAATGATGACATTTTGACAAGGGCACTAGGGAAACCGAAACATTCAGCATGTGTTCGCGGACAATCGAAGTATGTGAAGCAGTCTCAATACTTTGACCTCCAATTATGTTCTTCAAAATTGAATTCCCAAATGTCGAAGATGTAGATGGAGATTGTAGAACTACAAAGTCTTGTGACCGAGCTCATTTCCCAAGGATGTGCCAAGTCAACGGATGATAGCATCTCACAATGTAACAGCTTCAAGGCTAGTTGTAACCCTCCCAATAATGTAGCAGAAGCTTTAGAAGCTCCAGAAGTCCAATTGTCACCTCCTCGTCAAGGGCCCGAACAATGTAGGCTCTTCGTTAAGGATAGAGTTAATGGTGGGTGTACACTTGTTGCACTTGGGAAGGTGTGGATGGAAAGTCTTCCAATTGATACAGTTCATGAACGAGTATTAGGGGAAGAGAACGTATGTGTTAGCATCACTACCATCAGAGTTAGAATAGCTGAATTGCCTGTTCCAACATTTGAAGCAACAACTGTGGGTTAGTTGAAGTCATCACATTGACGAAGACGAGTCGAACACCTAGCCATGTTCCATAAGATCTAAGCAGAAAGAAACAGCAAAAAAAGAAAAGTCTCTAAAAGCAAGAGAATCACAACCTGAGGTTGAACAAGAACAAGTACAAACCGTTGCTAATGAGCAACTGCCTACATTTAACTTCGCTTTAGTACCTCAAGAATTTATGTAGTTGGCTCTATACGCACATTCTTTCATGCGCGATGGGTCGACGATTTAGTGCCTAATACTAGTAAATGTCATTGGCAATGATTTTCCTATCTATGTGGGGTACGAAGACGTTTACCACTTCATAAACTTTGATAAAATTGGGGCAAACTGCATCCTCATATACCTCCAGTGATAACTCCAGCCTTATTTCAGTAATTTAAAAATATATGTAAAGTCGTAAGGTGCTATAAAATAATTGACTGTATTAACAAAGTGCTCAAAGTAGTTCAAATGTAAATGATCTTATAAATACATTGTAATTTTTAATATACAGCAATTATTGTATGCAATTAGGGCCTTGATGTAATTGATAACACACAGAACTGGCCATCCCATGGGAAATAGAAATTATTGGAGAATTTGTTTTTTGGGGATAATACCAAATTTCCACGACGATTTTTGATCAAAACTGTCATGGAAACCCTAGCTTCCATGATGGTTTTGACAAAAAACTGTCGTAGGAGCTAGAGTTTCTAGGACGGTTTTTAGCCAAAACCATCGTGAAAACTCTAGATTCTATGACGGTTTTGATAAAAAATCGTCATGAAAAATACACAAGTTCTGCACCAATTCTCCTATTACACAGCGGTAAAAAACCATCATGAAAACTCGATGTGGTTCCATGACTGAAGTTTTCACGATGGTTTTTTAACCGTAGTGAAATTTTTCCACGACAATTATAAACCGTCGTGCAATCCACATTTTGTAGTTGTGTACATTAATAAAATCCAATATTTAATAGGATTTAATTAATAAATTTGCCCTTAAAAAAATCATATTTTTGTAAAAACTATGATAATATATAATAAACAATGTTAATGGGAAATTTCTATCTAAATTTGATACGATGTTGGATATTACTAAATACAGATTTTGTGAGCTCAAGAGCTCCAAAATTTGTAAATATTATCCATTAAATGAATTTTATATCACAATTAATTATAATATTGTTGTATGAATTAATGGGTGATTAAGATCAAAATAAAGTAGAAAGTATGTCAAAACCTTAAAACAGAGTAAAAGGGTTCAACGTAGTGTAAGTACACTACCAAGATAAAAACACAGATACAGGAACTACTGTGTTTTAACTCCAAAAGTGGACTAAAGAATAGGTAGGATATTCTATATAATATCAAAATATGTTTCCAATGGTTTCATCCTAATAGTAGAAGAAAAATACTGTGTGGTGAAAAATTACACTGTACGAGATTTTGGGGACCCACCAAGTGGACACCCAATGAGTTTTCATTGGGCCACCACACCATGAAAGGTGGCCCAATCTCCTACAGCCACCCATTGCCCTTAATTACGAAGGTGATGACTCACCTATTTTTTTTAAAAAAATGTAGAGATAAGTCTTTAATTAAAGCTTAAAACATAAAAAAAAAATTCATTTCTCCTTCTTTCAAGATATAGTAGCCTCCTCTAGCCTTCCTCTCAAAATCTTCTCAAAATAATCTTCTTGCGTAACACTTGTCAAGTGAGTTCCAAGACCAAGCCCAAGATTTCATCAACTTTTAAAGGTAAAAATCCAAACTTTTTCTTAAATTTTCCTAGGGTTTTTTCTTGGTTAAGGGGGGGAATTTGACCTAAAATTTGCTCATGTGAAACATGTTTAGGAAATTGCAAGGAAGCCCTTGAAAGGGTTAGGATCACAAATTTTTCTTTTGGTAAGTTAAAATTTTCAAATTTAAAGTTTATTTGATTTTTTGTTTTGGCTTTGTGGTTTCAAAAAGACATGTGATCCTTTATGTAAGTTGTAGTTCGATTTTCTTAATTCCATGGTTTATGTTGAGGCTTGTGGTTGAAATTTGGTTTGAATGTGAAATATGACATTTGGTGCACAAATGGTAGTTTTGTAAACTTTGAAGTGGTTTTAAAAGGAATTATGAATTAGCATAAAAATTTGTTTGAGAAGGTCTTGAAATTGTAAAAACAGTAGCTGAAATGCTGTTTTAAATGAATTTTTGTAAAAATTAGCCTAGGGACTAAATTACAAAAAAAATTCCTATTCTTTGCAAAATTGAAAAAAGGCCAAAAACTCCCCTTTTCAGTGAGAATTTTGGAAAAGTTAAATAAAAGTTGTAGATCTCGGTGAAACTGTTAGAAATTGCAGACAGTTCGTTGAAAATCGCTTTCAGTTGTGAGATATGAATTTTACAAAATTTGTTAAGATTGGAAAAAATATTTAGGGGCTAAATTGTCTTTTTACAAGAGGAATTAGGGTATGGTACTTTGAGAAAATTTTATCCTCTTGAAAAATGGGGACTAATTGTTTAAAAATATTATTTTTGGTCCCGAGGGCAAAATTGTCAAAATTTTCAAATGAGGTGCAAAATTGCAAACTTTTGTTTAACTTAGGCTCTTATTGCAAACTAGTAACCCGATGCCCTAAGCACTTGTTTTCACGCTAATAAGAGACCTTCCAAGTAAATTAGCCAAGTCGGGCCTAGGATTTCAAAACAGCGCATTGAGGGCAAAAATGTCATTTTCCATGAAATGGACAGTATAGACCCCGAAATGTATAAGATAGAGAAAAACGACATGACAGTCAAACTTTAAGTAATCAAAAAAGTATTTTGAAATAGTAATTGAAAAATATACCTTATTTACGTTTAACTAAATAGTGATAATTTGGCTAATAATGATATAATTTGCCAAATAGGTCTTCAGACGAGTAACAAAGGAAACCTAAAGATGGTTTTAACAGCAGCAAAAACAAGTAGGTTTTAAACCCACCTATAGTATGAAGAGTAGGTTTAAGGGTATAGTGTATTTATGTGAACATGCCTATGTGTGCTACACAATTGAAAAGTGTAAATGTTTTGCACTTAGTATGTAAGTATTTTGTCATGCATGGTATGATAACCAAAATAACTGGACTGGTAAATGAAACACCAAAAATAAAGAAAGTGTCATACCAACTCCTGAAGTAAAGGGGAGTTTAAAGGTAGAGTTATGTTATGGTCTCGATGTTACGAAGGCCTATGTTTACATATAGTACGAGCACTTAGGCCCTAATGAAAGAGAAGATATAACAAGAATAAGAAATGTTCAGAAGAAAGCATAAATGGATCATACATATTAATATATGATTGATGCGGGCTATGTTTGGAGTTACTAGGCATAAACTCACCTAGTTATTTTATGCTATAGGAATTTCCACTAGAAGGTTAGAATGAGGATACTAATGAGCTGGCAGGGGAATATGAGCAATGTGCAAACCAGGGTTTAGATACCGCCATAGATATGTTTCATTGCTATGTATTTTAATTTTGGATCTTGATGTATAAATGATATAGTATGGTAAGTGAGACAAAACCTCTTTTGGACATGCTAAGTAGAGGATGTTTTAAAAAGAAAGTTGTTTGTGTACTTATATATATAATCATAAAAGAAGTTTTAGTATGTATGTGTAATATATTTATTGAAAAAAAATATATATTATCAAGATTTTCATAGATACATAAGTATGGAAAGTGTTAAAGCACTGCCTGTGAAAAGGCAGGTTGGAACAGGTGGTATCAGATTGGATATCCTGCCATCCCACTGCACATGGCCACATGCTCCTCTGCCATCGCTCAAGTAAGATAGTTTAATTTTATGTATAAGAATGTTAAGATTTTAGTCTTTATGGAATTATTATATTAATTAAGATAAATGTAGTAAATGGTGGTACCACCTAGTGAAAACAATGCAGAAGTAGATCAAAGAGTGAGCATTGCTTTCCAAGACATGATACCACCTCGATATTACAGGAGTCGACAGCCTATGGTTCTGATTAAGTGGCTTCGCGCCATAGAAGTAATTTTTGCCACATGCCATACTCTACCTCACCTTTAGGTTTTATTAGCCTCAGGACGATTGTAGAGAGAAGCGCTTGCATGGTGTCTTAGGATCAGTCCAAACGAACAACATATGGACAGGCAAGGCTTTAGGGAACAAATTTTAGCAGAATTTGCACCTTTACCACCCACTGATGATATGCAAGTTCAAGTGCACCTGTTGGTATGGCCAGATTGGTGTCGTCGGCTTTATATATGTGCAGAACCGATATGGGGATGGTACATAGGGGAACCGGTGGACAATTATATCCTAAGATTTCACTGTGACATGATACCATTGATCCCACGGAGATACCTTTGAGGCATATTTGTGATTTGATATGGCGAGACCTGCCTGAGGAGGTGTAGCAACAGATTCAATATCCTAGAGACTTCCCCAGCTTAGATGACTTCATTATAGAAATGCTGCATGTAGAACAAAATGTGGTTGCACCACTTGAGGACTCCCCAGTGGAAATGGATAAGGATGACAAGGAGGAAGAGGAGGAGGAACCTGAGGACGTTCCTATACCTCCTGAGCCTATTATCGCCAATGATTGTGAATCCACCGACTCTAGTGAGGAAGAGGAGGAAGACCCAGAGAAGGACCTAGAAAATAGTGATTTGTCGGAGGTTGACTCAGACTAGGAAGAAAATAGGCACTTTATGACTTTTTGATACCGTTAGTGTATAGAACTATATGGCTAATGTAATTTTGACGTATTGATTTTGTACATGAGTGTACTACTGATGAAGTGGTGTCCTTCTCAGTAATAATGTTCATGTTGGCTGAAAGAGATGACTACTCCCGATAATGATAAAAAGTTTGTCCAAGAAAGTTTTCTAAGTGTGTACGTTAGCCATCTATGTAAAGTTTTGATAATTGAAGATATAAAAGAAAAGAAAAAATCAATGAAATGATAAGTTCATGCTATTGCTTGCATTTATATGCATGCATATGACTCGAGAAAATTTTAATAATTTCTATTAAGTCGATAATATGAGTGCCGATGTAATGTTATTATTTTTACGGTAGGATTTTAAACTGTAATCAATGGCAGAAGCACTTGGAGGACCAATAAACTCAGACTTAATGACCCTAAATGCTGAGCTACAATAAGGGCTCCAAGCTCAGGAGCAAGAAATGCAAGGTTAAGAGAGCATCTGGCTCAACCAAACCCTTGGCACGTGTAGTTTCTTTGCCTCCACCACTGCCGACCCCGCAGGTAGAGCTGGTAGTTGCAATAGCTCCTGCAGGTCCTATTATTGAATTTTACAAGAGATTTCGACAAGTGAAAGTCCTAGAGTTTGATGGTTCTATAGATACATTGGTCGTAGATGACTGGCTTACTAGTATTGAAAGTGTTTTGAAGTTTATGGGACTTATCGATTATGAAAAAGTTCTATGTGGCTCATTCTCTCTCACTAAGGGTGCAAGAAGATGGTGGGAGTCTATTAAGCATAGCAAAAACGTGGATGTAATGACCTAGTCTGAGTTCGTCGAGGAGTTCGGATGGGCTTAGTTTAATGTGGAAACTATGGCTGCACAATAAGAGGAATTCAACAATTTTCGACAAGGGAATCTATCAATGGCTGATGTTGTGAGAAGATTTAATAAATTAGCATGACTCTATCATGAACTAGTGCCTACCGTTCGAGAAAGAAGAAGAAGGCTAATGAAGATGTTCCAAACTAACATTGCCCTCATAGTCGATAGTGGAGGACAAGCTCCAAAAGATGTAGAAGATTATATTGAGAGGGCAACGAGAGCTAAATTCAAGATCACTCATGACAAGGAAGAAAAGGCGTAGATTTTTAAAGCCCAAAGGGAGGAAAAGGGTTTGGCAAAATAGAACCAAGCTTTACAAGCAAAAGGGAAGGGAAGCAACCCAAGTTAGGGACAAGCCCAGAGCAACCAGATAGAGCATAACCGTAACCACAATAATAAGAGGAAGTGGAATGTAAATAACCAAGGAAACAAAAAAGGGCAACCCCAGAAAAGAATGAATAATGGAGAGAGTAGTAAACCTCTCTACTGTTACATCTGCGACAAGGAAGGCCATTATGCTAGAAACTACTACTCCATTTCTCAGAGTCAAAATAGTGAAAACTAGCAAAGGCCTCAAGGAACTCAACTACACATGGTTCAAGCATAGATTGAAGTTCCCAGCATTAGTCAAGGCTGATTGGAAGCTCTAGAGCCTAGTGGACGAATCTATACCTATGCTAAGAAAGAGGATGATGCAGAAACCTCAACCATGGTAACAGGTCAGCTCTTTATTGCCAAAATTGATGCTTATGTTTTATTTGATTCTAGAGTGACACATTCGTTTGCATCACTTAAATTTGCAAAATGAATAGGATATGATTCGGATAGGATAGAATGGACCTTTAGGACTACACTTTCCTTTGGGGAGGTATTAAGTTATGATCATTGGTTACGTCATGTACCAATTATCATTTGCGGTAGAGAATTGTTTATCGATTTAATAATAATCGATATTCAAGATTATGATGTTATCTTGGGAATGGATTTCCTAAGAAAATCTGCAACTAAGATTAATCACCGACATTAGAAGGTCACATTCCAACCTTCTGGAGGGGAGAAGTTTGTGTATTTGGGGAAAATTCCCAAAACTCTTAAGGCGTTGATATTGACAATGAAAGTAAGGAAATTGTTGGAGAGCAGATGCACTAGTTATCTAGTGAATCTAGTAAATAGAGACAAAGAAGCTCAGTTAGGACTAGAGAATGTCCATATTGTGAAAGAGTTCGTTGATGTGTTTTTGGATGAACTACCTGTGCTACCACCAGAACGAGAAATTTTGTTTGAAATTGAGTTGACACTTAGACAGCTTCAATTTCAAAGACACCATATCATATTGCCCCAGGAGAACTTAAGTAACTTCAGGTGCAGTTTCAAAAATTGCTAGACAAGGGGTTTATCCGAGTAAGTCGTTCTCCATGGGGAGCACCCATTTTGTTTGTGAAAAAGAAAGACAGAACTTTACGGATGTGTATTGACTATTGGGAGTTAAATAAAGTCACGATTAAGAACAAGTACGCACTTTTGAGAACTGATGATCTATTTGATCAATTAAAGGGAGCAATAGTATTCTTAAAGATTGATTTACACTCTGGTATCATCAGCTTTGGGTTAAGGGGGAGGTCATGTCAAAAACAGTGTTTTGAATGCGATATGGGTATTATGAGTTTTGTGTCATGCCATTTGGACTGACTAATGCCCTAGCAGCTTTTATGGACCTTATAAACTGGATTTTCAAGGACTACCTTGACAAATTTGTCATCGTTTTTATCGACGATATCTTGATTTATTCAAGAACAACAGAAGAGTATGACGAACATTTGAGGCTTGCACTATAGTTGTTAAGGAAGTATCAATTTTATGCCAAGTTCTCAAAATGTGAGTTTTGGTTGGAAAAAGTTCATTTCTTAGGACATGTGGTCTCATGGGATGGAGTTTTTGTTGACCCTTCAAAGGTAGAAGCAATAAATAAGTGCCCTATGCTGAAAAGTGTTACCGATCAAGAGTTTCCTTGGTCTAGTAAGCTATTATCGACGTTTTATGAAAGGGTTCTCTAGACTCGTAGAGCCGCTCATGGCCCTTACATGGAAGGCAGTAAAATATGAATGGACCAAGAAGTGCAAAGAAAGCTTTTAGAAATTGAAGAAGAAACTTACAAGTGCATCGGTATTATGTATACCTGATCCAAACCTACAAAATTTCATAATTTACAACAATGCATCAAATTAGGCTTAGGAGTCATACTCATGCAAAATGGAAAAGTGATCGCATATGCATCTCGGTCGCTAAAGGATCTTGAAAAGAACTACCCAACACATGACTTGGAATTAGCAGCAGTCGTATTTGCACTAAAGATTTGACACCACTACTTGTATGGAGCCAAGTGAGAGATTCATACTGACCATCAGAGTCTAAAGTACATTTTCACACAAAAAGGACTCAATATGAGGCAATGAAAGTGGTTCAAACAAGTCAAGGATTATGATTGTAAAATCCTATATCATCTCGAAAAAGCTAACTGAGTAGCTGACACACTTAGTCATAGAGCAACGTCTTTTCTTACAATGATGCGATTGATACCAAGATCTCTTCAAAAAGATTTGATGGAAGCAGGAATAGAGGTGATCATAGGAAGATTAACTGATTTGTCACTCTGACCAACCATCTTGGAAAATTTGAAGGAACGGCACAAAGTAGATTCTTCACTACTTAGATATAGGAAGGAGGTCCTCGAGTATAAGGAAACAGAGTTTAGTATCTTGGAAGATGGTATTCTTTGATATAATAATAGATTGTACATTCCTAGTGATAAAGAGCTAAACAGGCAGATATTAGAAGAAGCTCATAAGACACCATACACTACTCATCTAGGAGGTACCAAAATGTATAAGGACTTGAAGGAACATTATTGGTGGCATGAAATGAAGAATGATGTTGCACAATTCGTCAGTAAATGTCTCACTTATCAAAAGGTGAAAGCTAAACCCCAGCGACTGATAGGCGAGCTGTAAAATATTGAAATTCCAGAGTGGAAATAGGACTAGATAACTATGGATCTGGTGACTAGACTACCCAAAACTATAGGAGGACACGATGCTATATTGGTAATTGTGGATAGATTGACTAAATCTATGTAATTCTTACCTATTAAACTTAGCAGTTTCATTGAACGACTACCTAAATTATATGTTGCTCAAATAATTAGACACCATGGAGTCTCGAAATCCATCATCTTTGATCATGATGGTCAATTCACTTCCAAGTTCTAGAGGAGCGTTCATCAAGAAGTGGAAACAAAGCTGACTTTTAGTGTAGCTTTCCACTCTCAAACAGATGGTCAGTTTGAAAGGACCATTCAGACTCTAGAGGATATGTTGAAAGCTTGTGTGCTAGACTTCAAAGAAGGATAAGATAAAAAGCTTCCATTAATTGAATTTGTATACAACAACAACTATCAAACCTCCATAGGTATGGCTCCATATGAAGCTCTATACGGAAGAAGATGTAGATCACCTTTGCATTGGTATGAAACCAGAGAAAAGGTGTTATCGACCATAGAGTTTGTTCAAAGAACAATGGAAGAAGTAAAGTTAATTCACCAACAGATGGAAACTGCTTTTAGTCGACAAAAGAGTTATGCTGACCAACGATAGAGACTTTTAGAGTTTCAAGTAAGGAACTTGGTTTTTTTGAAGGTAACGCCAATGAAAGGGGTAATAAGGTTCAAGAAGAAAGGAAAACTCAGTCTAAGGTACATTGGACCATTTGAAATCCTAGAACGAGTAGGCAATGTGGCTTATAAGTTAGCCCTACCCCCTAAAATGGCATCGGTACATAATGTATTCTATGTATCCATGCTAAAAAACCTGATCCCTCACATATACTTCAGCATGAGCCTATTGAGGTGCAAGAGAATTTGGCATATGAGGATTCAAATCTTGGCTCGAGAAGAGAAGGAGTTAAGGAACAGAAAGATTCCACTCGTCAAAGTTTTATGGCCTAACCAACATGTGGAAGAAGCAACTTAGGAATGAGAAGATGAAATGAGGAAAGTCTACCTTGAATTTTTCTAATTTTTGGAGTCGCAAATTTTTAAGGAGGGTACGTTGTAATGACCAAGAGAAATACATTAATAAAATCCAATATTTATTTGTTTTAATTAATGCATTTACTCTTAAAAAAATCATATTTTTGTAAAAATTATGATAATGTATAAAAAATAATGTTAATAGGAAATTTCACTGTAAATTTGAGACAATGCTGGATATTACTAAATGCAAATTTTGTGAGCTTAAAAGCTCTAAAATTTGTAAAGAAAATCCATGAAATGAATTTTATGTCACAATCAATTATAATATTGTGGTATAAATTAATGGGTGATTAAGATCAAAATAAAGTAGAAAAGTATGCCAAAACCTTAAAACAGCATAAAAGTGGTTCAACACAATGTAAGTACACTACTAAGGTAAAAACACAGATATAGGAACTACTATGTTTTGACTCCAAAAGTGGAGTAAAGAAAAGGTAGGATATTCTATATAGTATAAGAATGCGTTTACTAATGGTTTCACCCCAACAGTATAAAAGAAATACAGTATGGTGAAAAATTACACTATGTGATATTTTGGGGGCCTACCAAGTGGACACCCAATGAATTTTTATTGGGCCACCACACCATGAAAGGCGGCCCAATCGCCTAAAGCCAACCAATGCTCTTAACTATGAAGGTGATGACTCACCTATTTTTTTTAAAAAAAAATGTAGAGATAAGTCTTTAATTAAAGCTTAAAACGTCAAAAAAAAAAAAATTTTCATTTCTCCTTCTTTCAAGATCCGACAGCCCCCTTTAGCCTTACTCTCAAAATCTTCTCAAAATAAGCTTCTTCCATAACACTTTTCAAGTGAGTTCCAAGACCAAGCCCAAGATTTCATCAACTTTTGAAGGTAAAAATCCAAACATTTTCTTAATTTTTCCTAGGGCTTTTTCTTGGTTTAGGGGGGGAGTTTGACCTAATATTTGCTCATGTGAAACATGTTAAGGAAATTGCAAGGAAGCCCTTGAAAGGGTTAGGATCACAAATTTTTCTTTTGGTAAGTTCAATTCTTCAAATTTAAAGTTTATTTGATTTTTTGTTTTGGCTTTATGGTTTCAAAAAGACATGTTATCCTTTATGTAAGTTGTAGTTCGATTTTCTTAATTCCATGGTTTATGTTGAGGTTTGTGGTTGAAATTTGGTTTGAAGGTGAAAAATAACATTTGGTGCAAAAACTATAGTTTTGTAAACTTTAAAGTGGTTTTAAAAGGAGTTGTGAATTAGCATAAAAATTTGTTTGAGAGGGTCTTGAAATTGTATAAACAGTAGCTAGAATATTATTTTAAACAAATTTTTGCAAAAATTTTCCAAGGGACTAAATTCCAAAAAAATTTCCTATTCTCAACAGAATTAAAAAAAGGCCAAAAGCTACCCTTTCTAATGAGAATTTTGAAAAAAGTTAAAACACAAAAGTTGTAGATCTCGATGAAACTTTTAGGAGTCATGGATAGTTCATTGAAAATCGCCTTCGGTTGTGCGATATGATTTTTACAATATTTATTACAATTGGAAAAAATTTTTTAAGGGCAATTGAGAAAATTTGATCCTCTTGAAAAATGGGGACTAATGGTTTAAAAAGATTATTTTTGGTCCCAAGGGCAAAATCGTCAAAAATTTTCAAATGAGGTGTAAAATTGTAAAGTTTTATTTAACTTAGGCTCGTATTGCAAACTAGTAACCCGATGCCCTGAATATTTATTTTCACACTAATAAGTGACGTTTCATGTAAATTAGCCAAGACGGGCCTAGGAATTCAAACAGCGCATTGAGGGTAAAAACATCATTTTTCATGAAATGGACAGTGCGAACCCCGAAATATATAAGATAGAGGAAAATGAGAGGACAGTCAAACTTTAATTAATCAAAAAAGTATTTTGAAATAGTAATTGAAAAATATACCTTATTTACATTTAACTAAATAGTGATTATTTGGCTAATAATGATATAATTGGCAAAACAGGTCTTTAGATGAGTAATAAAGGAAACTTGGAGACGGTTTTAATAATAGAAAAAACCAGTAAGTTCCAAACCTACCTATAGTATGAAGAGTAGGTTTAAGGGTATAGTGTATTTATGTGAACATGGATATGTGTGCTACATAATTGAAAAGTGTAAATGTTTTGCACGTAGTATGTACGTATATTGTCATGCATGGCATGATAACCAAAATAACTAGACTAGTAAATGAAACACCAGAAATAAGAAAAGTATTGTACCAGCTCCCAAAGTAAAGGGAGTTTAAAGGTAGAGTTATGTTATGGTCTCGGTGTTACGTATGAAGACCTATGTACATATATAGTACAAGCACTTGGGCCTTAATGAAAGAAAAGATATAAAAAGAATAAGAAATGTTCATAAGAAAGCATAAATGGATCACACATATTAATATAAGATTCATGTGGGCTATGTTTGGACTTGCTGAGCATAAGCTCACCTAGTTATTTCATGCTGTAAGAATTTCTACTAGAAGATTAGAATGAACATACTAATGAGCTGGCAGGAGAATATGAGCAATGTGCAGACTAGGATGTGGATACCGCCATAGATATGTTTCCATTTCTATGTATTTTAATTTTGGAATTTGATGTATAAATGATGTAGTATGGTTAAGTGAGACAAAACCTCTTTTGGACATGCTAAGTAGGGGATGTTTTAAGAAGAAAGTTGTTTGTGTAGTTATATATATAATTATAAAAGAAGTTTCAGTATGTATGTGTAATATATTTATTGAAAAAAAAATATATTCTCAAGATTTTCATAGATACGTAAGTATGGAAAGTGTTAAAGCATAGCCTATAAAAAGACAGGTTGTGACAGTTGGTTTTAGATTGGATATCCTGCCATCCCACTACACATTGCCACATGCTCCTCTACCACTGCTCAAGTAAGATAGTTTAATTTTAAGTATAAGAATGTTAAGATTTTACTCTTTATGGAATTATTATATTAATTAAGATAAATGTAGTAAATGGTAGTGCCACCTAATGAAAACAATGTAGAAGTAGATCAAAGGGCGAGCATCGCTTTCCAAGACATGATACCACCTCAATATTACGAGAGTCGACAGCCCATGGTTCAGACCGAGTGGCTCCACGCCATAGCAGTGATTTTTGCCACATGCCATACTCTACCTCACCTTTAGATTTTATTAGCCTGGGGATGATTGTAGAGAGAAGCGCTTGCATGGTGTCTTAAGATGGGTCCAGACGAACAACATATGGACTAGCAAGGCTTTAGTGAACAAATTTTAACAGAATTTGCACCTTTACCACCTGTCGATGATATGCAAGTTCAAGCGCACCGGTTGGTATGGGTAAATTGGCGTCATCGGCTTTATATAAGTGTAGAACCATTATGGGGATGGCACATAGGGGAACTGGTGGTAACCGACATGTGGGACAAGCAACCTGGGATCAAGAAGATGAAATACGGAAAGTCTACCTTGAATTGTTCTAATTTTCAGGGATGAAAATTTATAAGGAGGGTAGGTTTTAATGGCCAAGGGAAATACATTAATAAAATTCAATATTTAATTGTTTTACTTAATGAATTTACCCTTAAAAAAATCATATTTTTGTAAAAATTATGATAATGCATAATAAACAATGTTAATAGGAAATTTCACTATAAATTTGATAAGATGCTGGATATTACTAAATACAAATTTTGTGAGCTCAAAAGCTCTGAAATTTGTAAATAATATCCGTGAAATGAATTTTATATCACAATAAATTATAATATTGAGGTATAAATTAATGGATGATTATGATCAAAATAAAGTTGAAAAGTATACCAAAACCTTAAAACAGCGTAAAAGGGGTTCAACGGAGTGTAAGTACACTACTAAGGTAAAAACACAAATACAAGAACTACTATGTTTTGACTCTAAAAATGGACTAAAAAATAGGTAGGATATTCTATATAGTATAAGAATACGTTTTCCAATGGTTTCACCCCAACAGTATAAGAAAAATACAGTGTGGTGAAAAATTACGCTATGTGAGATTTTAGGGGCCCACCAAGTGGACACCCGATGAGTTTTTATTGGGTCACCAAACTTAAAAGGTGGCCCAATCACCTAAAGCTAACCATTGCCCTTAATCATGAAGGTGATGACTCACCTCTTTTTTTTAAAAAAAATGTACAGATAAGTCTTTAATTAAAGCTTAAAACATCAACAAAATTCTTATTTCTCCTTCTTTCAAGATCTGGCAACCTCCTCTAGCCTTCCTCTCAAAATCTTATCAAAATAACCTTCTTGTATAACACTTTTCATGTGACTTCCAAGACCAAGCCCAAGATTTCATCAACTTTTAAAGGTAAAAGTCTAAACTTTTTCTTATGTTTTCCTAGGGCTTTTTCTTGGTTTAGGGGAGGGGTGGAATTTGACCTAAGATTTGGTCATGTGAAACATGTTTAGGAAATTGCAAGGAAGCCCTTGAATGTTAGGATCTCAAATTTTTGTTTTGGTAAGTTCAATTCTTCAAATTTAAAGTTTATTTGATTTTTTGCTTTGGCTTTGTGGTATCAAAAAAGCATGTGATCCTTTTTGTAAGTTGTAGTTTGATTTTCTTAATTCTATGGTTTATGTTGAGGTTTGTGGTTGAAATTTGATTTGAAGGTGCAAAATAACATTTGGTGCGAAAATGATAGTTTTGTAAACTTTGAAGTGGTTTTAAAGGAGTTGTGAATTAGCTTAAAAATTTGTTTGAGAGGCTCTTGAAATTGTATAAACAGTAGCTAGATTATTGTTTTAAATGAATATTTGCAAAAATTTTCCTAGGGACTAAATTGCAAAAAAATTTTATATTCTCGACAAAATTGAAAAAAAGGCCAAAAACTCCCCTTTCCAGTGAGAATTTTGAAAAAATTAAAACATGAAAGTTGTAGATCTCGACAAAACTGTCACGAGTCATGGACAGTTCATTGAAAATCGCCTTTGGTTGTAAGATATGAATTTTACAAAATTTATTAAAATTAGAAAAAAAATTTTAATGGCAATTGAGAAAATTTGATCCTCTTGAAAAATGGGGACTAATGGTTTAAAAATATTATTTTTGGTCCCGAGAGCAAAATTATCAAAATTTTAAAATGAGGTGTAAAATTGCAAAGTTTTGTTTAACTTGGGCTCTTATTACAAACTTGTAATCTGATGCTTTGAACACTTGTTTTCTCGCTAATAAGTGATGTTTCATGTTAAATTAACCAAGTCAGGCCTACGAATTCAAAGCAGCCCATCGAGGGCAGAAACGTCATTTTTCATGAAATGGGCAGTATGGACCCTAAATTGTATAAGATAGAGAAAAACGAGAGGGTGATCGAACTTTATGCAATCAGAAAAGTATTCTGAAATAGTAATTGAAAAATATACCTTATTTGCGTATAACTAAATAGTGATGATTTGGCTATTAATGATATAATTGGCCAAACAAGTCTTTAGACAAGTAACAAAGGAAACCTAAAGACAGTTTTAATAGCAACAAAAACAAGTAAATTCCAAACCCACCTACAATATGAAAGAGTAGGTTTAAGGGTATAGTGTATTTATGTGAACATGCCTGTGTGTGCTACACAATTGAAAAGTGTAAATGTTTTGCACTTTGTATGTACTTATATTGTCGTGCATTGTATGATAACCAAAATAACTAAGCTGGTAAATAAAACACCAAAAATTAAGGAAAGTGTCGTACCAGCTCCCAAAGTAAAGGGGAGTTTAAAGTTAAAGTTATATTATGGTCTTGGTGTGATGAAGACCTATGTGCACATATGGTACAAGCACTTGGGCCCTAATGAAAGAGAAGATATAACAGGAATAAGGAAAATTCTTAAGAAAGTATAAATGGATCATGCATATTAGTATAAGATTCCTGTGGGCTATGTTTGGACTTATTGAGTATAAGCTCACCTAGTTATTTCATGCTGTAGGAATTTCCACTAGAAGGTCAGAATGAGTATACTGAAGAGTTGGCAGGGGAATATGAGCAATGTGCAGACCAGGGTGTAGATACTGCCACAGATATGTTTCCGTTGCTATGTAGTTTAATTTTGGATCTTCATGTATAAATGATATAGTATGGTTATGTGAGACAAAACCTCTTTTGGACATGCTAAGTAGGGGATGTTGTAAAAAGAAAGTTGTGTGTGTAGTCATATATATAATTGTAAAAGAAGTTTTAGTTTGTACGTGTAATATATTTGTTGAAGAAAAATATATTCTCAAGATTTTCATAGATACATAAGTAAGGAAAGTGTTAAAGCACAGCCCGTAAAGAGGCGGGTTGTGATTGTTATAAAGGATTTTATTGAAGGAAAATTGTTATAAAAGATTTAGGTAGATTAATTATGTCGAATTTGAATTTAGCAATTAATACGATATATATTAACAAAGAGAAAAATATTAAAAAAACTTTCTTAAATAAATTAAGCAAATGTAAATTTTATTAAAAAGTGTTCTGCATTAATGAAATGACATAACACACTCGCTCTATTAAAATATTCAACGTAACGAGAGCTGAAATACACGCAGTCTAGATATATATTCGAGGGTTTGATTATCGAATTATATTTGGGTGGTTTAAGTTCGAACATGAAGGGATAAAGATTGGTCTTATTATGTATACTTGACTAGATATTCTACCCAAGAAATTTGCATAAGATCCCAATATAGCGCAGTTGCAAAGGGTGGTGCACTGTTCCATAATTAATCATTGTAATAGTTTTAACTTAGATGACGTACCACCATAAACCTCGATGTTGATTTTTTTGTATTTATTTATTGTTTGCTGTGACAGATTGACATCATGTTAATTAATTTGCAAAATAAGCCGTCTAACTAGGTGAGAGACAAACAGTAACATCGTATGCTCTTAAGGGCCAAATGTGACTAAATGCGATCCTCATTTTGAATAAGCTGAATGCGGACTCCCATACACTAATAGATAACAAAATTCCTCATAAAGGGACGCCTTACTTGACGCCACGCTTAATGTTGTGTCTTCCCTAGTCTCTGCCGTTTGGATGTTTTTTTCCTTACTCTTCATAATCCCGAGCTTGATGATCAAAGTAGGACCAAATTATTCCCAAAAGCAAGAGTATACCAAAACTAGTTCAATAAGTTTGTATAATTTGCTCCATTATTAGAATTTCGCTTTTTCTCCTATCGAAGAAAAATTTAGCGTCCCCCTATTTCTTATGGTTTAAGCTATCTCGGTGTGGAAATCTAACTAAGCATGACCTAACATAATATCTTTCTTAATTTCTTCATTCATAAGTGTTTAGACCTCTATCACAATAACTTACAACTTTCTTGTCTTCTTAGAATAAACTTGTCCTGTATGACAGTTGAAGCTACACTTCATTTAAAGTCCATATGTATAATAATCAATAAGGGGGGGCCGGGGCGCAATTTTATACGAAAGTCAGAGAGAACGTATGGAAACCTGCTATAGAGCTCTTATTGAGAGTAAATAGCAGAAAGCCTTTCCAATTTTCTTTCTGTAAGCTCCATACTCTGCTCATCATCTCTTTCATAATTTTTAGGAATACTAATGTTAGCACTAAATATATGCATTAACCTTAAGCATATAAAATTACAGCAGAAACAAGGAAACGATGTACCTCTCGCTATTGTTACAGAGCGGTCCGTGAAGCTCCATCGCTGCCTCTCTCCGGTTGAAGCTTGTTTTTCCTCTGCTTGGGGGCTTCCAGTTCCTCCTTAATCTCAGCCAAAGATAGTGCAGGCACAAAGAAGAATCAAGAGGGAACCGGGGCCCCAAACACTCCGCACAACTTTTGCTCTTGCCATCGAAGAGCCAAACGTTGAACTTGCATGAAATATATAGGCAGCAGTAACTAAATGATGAATAAAACCATTGGACCACAAAAACGTGTTTCCTTGAAACATGCAACTTTGTTTCCCATGTTTTATGGGAACAGCTTCAACATTCTCCCACTTAGTCTATAGACTCCATCGTTTATCATAATAAGAAATAAAATAAAATTTTTTGCTAAAGAGATTAGTTTGATTTCAATGTATTTATTTCCATATCAAAATTTTTAGCCACTATTATTTTTCACTTTTAGTGTCAAAGTTTAGGATGTTAAAAATTAAAGTTGAAGAAATAATGTACAAATTAAAAGCTCAGAAACTAAGGTTAATGATCATAACTTTAGGATTGATAGTACTATTAATTTTAATATTTATCTCTAAGCACTCAATTATATATATTTATTAGAAAGAATGAGAGAAAAGAAGATTTTTAAAACTTTTTGAAGTAAATACAGCTTTTGAAAATATTTATAGTACATATCATATTTACGATTACTACTAGAACTTGAGATTACATGATCCTTATTTAACGACGTTTTGTTAAACCATCATTGTGCGGAGAAAAAAATGCAAGCGGGACGCTTGAAAATACGAAAACCATTGAGTTAGGCTATGTTATGCCCTAGAGTACAGGAGGTGACGTGGCGGTTTAATTAAATTAATTAACTAAAAATATTGATTAAACACAGGTTAAAGAAATTAATTAATTACGAAAAATATAATAATTTAAAACCTTTTTAAAGCAAGCACTTATATTAATTAAACAAATAAGAATGACGAAGCAAACAATAAGAAAATAATAAAGAAATAAGAAGAAACGAAAATGGGTTCCACTGACCCACATCTTATGCACACACATAGTACTGATAATATTAAATTACAACCACAGTCTAAAGTAAAAGAGAAAGTTAAAGTTATATATGCCTTGAATTATCCGTACAACCTACCCAAGTCTTCTACTAGTCATAGGTCCGATCTATAGACTTTTCACCGATCCTAAGTTGAAAACCACCTAGTTTTAAAAACAAATAAAATATGAGCGAAAGGCTTAGTAGGACTATAATTTTTAAAAAAATTTAATTTTAAAAGGGAAAATTTCATTATTCAAGTGATTATATAGAAAATAGACTTAATTAAATGAATAAATAGAATTCAATAAAATTAATCTTACCAAAACCGTTTATTGGTCAACCAGAAAGAACATCATATTCTTTTTCTGGGCAAACCATATATGTAACAACACCATAGTGGCCCGATTGGGTTTCAGGACCTGCCCCTAAGGTCGCACGCTACATGACCCGATCTCTGATATGGCATCATGCCCTTCTATACATATATTTTCTATAATTATTAAAAATCTCCTTTTACCAAGTATTTCATTTACATTCATTATGAGGTTTATTATGAAAATCACTTGAACTACTATTTATGAAAACAACCAATGAAAATCCTTTTTCAATTAGTATTGAAAACATTCTGATAAAATCTCTTTGAAGCCAAAATCTTTTAAAACTAGGCTACCAAGGAAGTGCAACATCTGTAGTTTTCTTCTATGAATACTTATGTTAATTTAATGTTAGAATATGATATTTTAGTGTTATTATTATTTATGTTTAGTAAATTAACTTGTTATTTAGTAATGTCGCAGGTGACAACCTCGTGACATCGATGTGCTCGAGATGTTCATGTCAAAAGTGATGATAAGCTTAAAGTATTTATTTATTTTTTTTATGGGTTTCAACTTGCTCAAAATTCATAATCTTTATAATGCTCTAGGGTTCTGTATGCCTACAGTAATATTCTTGATGATGCCATGAATTTTATTGCATATTTTCTTATTTTTATAACATTTATGATGTTATGATAATTACATAGGTAGTATTTTTATTCTAATGGCATTAAGTAATTGGATAATATAAAATGTCTAAGAAAATAATGTGATAATTAATATTTTTGGGGTTATAGAAGTAAATATTATTGTTGCATATAAGTAATTATGTATTATAATAATTTTATATTATATTATATTATAATATATTTATGTTTATATTATGATATATATATTTATATTATATTATATTATATGTTATATACACTATATATATATTACGTTTATTTTTAAAGAAGTTTACGTATATATATAAAAAAAAAAAAAAAGAAACGACTGATTGCCGTGATAAAAGAAAAAAAAGAAAGAAAGAAAAGAAAAGAAAAAAAAAAAGGAAAAGGAAAAAAAAAAGAAAGGGAAATTGACTTAGACTAGGATTAGAGTTTTCTACACTTATCTAATCGCTTTTCTCTCATAAACTTATAAATATACCTCTAAGCCACCAAAGTCTTCATTCTCTAAATTTCTAGCCAAAGAAAATTCTCTCTCTCTAAAATTTTCTTAAACACTCTCTCTTTCTTCTCCACATTTCCTTCCACTCTCTCCCTTATTTTTCTGCAAACAATTGAATGAAATATTGGGTTTTTACTTAGATAATTCAAGAGAATTAAGAAGAATCGTTTTAGAGGTAAGAAATTCATTCTAGACTATTGCTGAAATTTTGTTTTCTTTGTAATCCGACCCCCATAACTTTGTCTACAAATTTATGTTTGCTCTAAAATTTTAGTATGATGTTTGTGTATGTGTTATGTGATATTCCTCAAAGTTTCACTTTATTTGGAATTTTTTATACTGAGATATTAAATTTTCTTTTGCTGCCACTCATGACCAAACTGTTGCTGAATGCTATTTTATGCAAAAGTATAGTCCATGTTTAAGGGACAAACGACCTTTGATTTGAACAAAATTTTACAGAGATATTCATGCATATGTTAAGTTATGATCTGAAAAATTTTGAGGTTATTTGATGAATATTTAATGAGTTCTTGAATTTTCTTTAAGATAGGTTTTTTTTTTATGCCTGTCTATTCAGTGAATTCAATACTTCTTATTTATGTGACCTATTTGTATAGCTAAACAAATTTATTTGCTAATGAGACTTTTTGTGGTACTATATATATATTTTATTAGGTTGTCTTAAAAATTTTAGGGTTAAAGTAATTTTATTTTTAATTATTGAATTTTTGATGCCTTAAGTCTACTTTTCATACTAACACCTGATAGCCATCGAATTTCAGTAATTTTTGATTTTGTATTAGCACTGTTTATATTTTTCTTATATTTTTTTCAAATACTAGACATCTTAACTTTCGTTTGGCTTTTGAATAGCTTGAATCAAAGTTCTCATTAAATAGTTATGATTTTTTGAACTCAACCTTAAAAGCTGTATAGTTTTAAATAGATCCGAAATTTAGATTAAATTTCAAGGACTTTTTCTTCATGTAAATTATTGTCAAAATATAAATGTAATATATCAAATTCTTTATTTTTAAGTCTAATTTCTAATGCCACTGTTTTGACTGATTTGGAGTTAAGATAAAATTATTATGAATTTTTAAGTGAATAAAGGTCATTTTGCCCTAGGTTCATAAATTGTGATTTTGTGCTTCTTGATATTATTACATGATAAGGTGATATTTAATGATAGTGTGAGATGTTTATATATTGTTAATAGTATTGCTAGTGACTTATGGTCAATATAAATGTTTGACATGAACCCTCCAAAAGGCGAGCACACTGAGAACCGCAACAACGTCACCCAAGTTAAGGTTTAGTATGCAAGCAAGACAAGTAAGTACATTCTCACATGCAACATGATAAAAGTTTTCGAAAAAGTTTTGAAAATATGTTTTATGATAATTTTTAAAGTTTGTTTTTACATGTTGTTTTCACATGAAAACTCTTTTTGCAACAAGAAAGTTTAACGAATGTTTCAATGATGAGATATGTTAAAAGTATATCTATATATATGTATCACTTAATCAAGTGTTGCACACCCTATGTTATGTTTATGTTTATGATGTCCCAAAGATTGGACTTGTCGTGTTTGGTTTGGGATTAGCTACCCCTCTCCTCTCATGACGGCGCGCCGATGATGATGATGTTTATGGCGCAACACTTAGGCCCCAAAGATAAAATGAAAGAAGTTTTTATATGCATACTGATGATGAAAGATATGTTCTATATAAAACTGTACCAAGTGCACTATTATGTTAATGATGATTATGATTATGATGTTTCATAAAGATATTCATAAAATGTTTTATGTTGCGAGATAGGAAAGTGCATGTACTTACTAAGCTTTTGCTTACTTAGTTTATAATCATGTTGCAGAAAAAGGTAAGAGGACCATGGAATAGGTGGAGGGCGAGGACGAACGTGTGGGCTATGAACGATGGATTGGAAATGGAAAAATGCTAAGAAAGAATAATTTTTTTAAACTATGTTTTTATTTCTTTGAATGCTTAAATTTTCGCACTATTAAGTAAAAAGGCTTGTTTTACATTTATTATGATTTTTCAAAAGTTTAGTCTACCAAACTGTTTAAACATATTTTAGAGTTTGTTTTAAAATTTTATTTGAATTATGGTTTTGTTAATTTAGCATTGATAAACCATGAAAAGAAAAGGATTTGAAATATTTGGAATATTTTTTTTAAAAAAAAAATATTTGTATGCATAGATTCCAGGATATGTTTATCAAATTGTGTCTAAATTTAAATGGTCTATCTTATAAATAATGATAACAAGGATGAAAGTAACGATTATTGTGACATCCGTAAGGGGGCGTTACAGGAAGGAATAAAAGTCCTACCTCAATACTTGTGCTGGTGTCCCACACTGTAACCCTAGTCCGCTACACGTCAGCTCTGTGGAACCACGAACAACCTTAATTATATATAAACTGAGTCCATCAGTATCTAGTTTAAGATATTCTACATTGTTAAACTATCTCATGGTGTGATAGTATACCATTTGTACTTATAAAATCATTTTATAAGGTTAAAATCTCAATCAAGGTTCAAAATAGTAAAAAAAGGTGAAAAATAACAGAATTTCATTATGCCCAGTCGGCCTGCCAATGGCCTTAGTCCGGCCGGCCGAACTGTGTAGTTTGGCCTGTCAAAAAACTAGGTCTAGTCGGCCAAACTTTTCTAGGTTTGGCCTACCGGTTGTATGAATCTAGCCTATCAAACTCATGAATCTAGCCTAAAAAACATGAAGTTCGGCTTGCCGAACTAGAAAATTTCAAAAATTTTCAGGCACGGGTTTTAGCCTCCCTGAGCCCAAATCCTCATTTCAACCTATTTTTCTCAATTCTCAGGCATGGAATCATACTTAGATGATAGAAAAACAATATAAAACACTTTTGAACCAATTTAAATAAGATTTGCACAAAGATTTTGAAAAATTTCAAAAACAGAGAAAAATATAAAATCTTGATTCAAATCCCTTTTTGATAAAGCAAAGCTTAGGTTTTAGTTGTTTCTAGTTCCTCTAACTTAGATCAAGGCTTTTCTAAGTTCAAATAAGCTTAGATTTCAAAATACAAAGAAAATTGAAAAATTAAAAAAGTTTTAAAATTTTAAAAACTAACCTTACATTCGAGCTTCAAATCGTGTTTTTGGTTGCTCAATCACGTTCTTGAGCCTCCAATCCACTAATTTGAAGCTTGGGCTTAATTTTTGATTCAAAAATCTTGAGGGAAAGCGAGAGAAGAGATACAGAGAGTGGAGAGAGAGAGACGAGTGAGAGAGGGAGTGGGAGAGAGCTGAGAGTGAGTGAGGGAAGAGAATGAGAAAGGAACAGATAGAAAGGAGAGGAGAGAAATCTAAGGAAGGAAAAACCATGTCTCACACATGGTTTTTCTAAAGTGGGGACTTGTTAGTCATTTGACAAATTGTTTTATTTAAAAATTTGAATTAACAAATTAAAATAATTAGAAGTAATTAAAAATTATTAAAATAATAAAAAATAACTTTAAATTAAAAATTTCACAAAATGATCAAATTAAGTTTAGAACCTTCATTATGGCACACTAATCTACAATTTTACATACTAATATCACTTAATTAATTTCGAGGTGTTACAACTCTCTACCCCTAAAAGAAATTTCGCACTCAAAATTTACAAATCGATTCAAAAACAAAACAAATGCGCATACAACTTATGCATACTCTATTCTAATTACCTAGTGGCTTCATCCATGATGCTGCCACACTACCTTTATAGATGGTATATTGCGACGATGCAAGCTGATCACTTTTTGATCGATAATTCGGGTTGGCACTTCCTCATATGTCATGTCTTCCTAAATCTGCACATCGTGAAATGAAACTATCTTATTCTGCTCAGGAAAACACTTTCGAAGCATCGACACGTGGAATACATCTTGAACATGAGAAAGTTCAAGAGGAAGGTCGAGTTGATAAGCAACCACACTAGCACGATGAGTAATCTCGAACGGTCTAACATACCTTGGTGTGAGCTTACCACTTACTCCAAATCACATGATGCCCTTGCAAGGCGATACCTTTAGAAGAACGAAATCTCCTACTTCAAACTCTAAGGGTCGACCTCTTCTATCCTTGTAACTCTTCTATCGACTTTGAGCTACTTTCAATTGATCTCGGATTACGGCGACCTTCTCATTAATATCATGAATCTCATCTGGCCCAAGAATAATCTTATCTTTCGGTTCAACCCAACACATCGTTGACTGACATAATCGTCCATATAATGCCTTAAACGGTGCCATGCGAATGCTCGATTGATAGTTGTTATTGTATGCAAACTCTACAAAATGCAAATATTTCTTCCAGTTTCTGCCAAAGTCTAATGCACATGCACGTAACATGTCCTTGAGAATCTAAATAACCTGCTTAGATTGCCCATCGGTCTAAGGGTGAAATGCTGTGCTAAAATTTAATTATGTACCTAAAGCCTCCTCGAAGCTTCTCCAGTACTTGTCATTGAATCTGGTGTCTCTATCTAATGTGATGGACAAAGGAACTCCATGCAACAACACTATGTTCTGCAAATACAATTCTTCGAGAACCTTTCTCGAACATGTCGACCTAAAAGGGATGAAATGAGCCGATTTTGTCAACTATCGACCACGACCCAAATTACATTATGCCTTTGCTCCGTCCTTGGCAATCCGATAAGAAAATCCATCGTGATGTGCTCCCATTTCGAACCTAGAATAAGAAGCGGTTGAAGTTAACCTGCTGGCTTTTGATGTTCGGCTTCCACCTAAAGACAAGTTGTACATTTGGCCACGTACTTTTGGACATCCTTCTTCATACCTCTCCACCAATATTACCTCTTTACATCATGATACATCTTTGTGCTCCCTAGATGTATGGTGAACCGAGACTTATGGGCTTCATCCATTACGGCCTTTGTCACTTCTATGATTGTTGGAACTGCTAGACGTTGCTTGAAATACAATGATTCATCTGCATGAATCCTCCATCCTTCCAATTATTCTCCATTTTGAATTCACTTCTAGATCCCTTGTAGATGCTGATCTCGCCATTAGGTCTATTTCATCATCTGAACAAGAGTTGTGGTGATCTCCATGTGGTACACCAAAACTTGATCATAGTCTTCATAATACTATATCCTGTATTCACTCACTGTTGCATCCTTTTCCAATCTTTAAGTGCCAAACAAGCAAGAATCCCTAAATACTTCCTACTAAGCACATCCGCGACTACATTAGATTTCCCAAGATGGTACTATAGCATGAAATCATAATCTTCCATGTACTCCATCCATCTTCGCTGCCTCAAGTTCATATCCCTCTGGGTGAACAGGTACTTCAAACTCTTGTGATCGAAGAAAACCTAAAATGTCACCCTGTATAGATAACATCTATATATCTTCAGCACGTGAATCACCGCTACAAGCTCTAAGTCATAAGTAGGACAATTCCTCTTGTGAGGTCATAGCTGCCTCAATCCATACACCACCACGCATCCATGTTTCATCAACACACACCCAAGTCCACATCCTGACGCATCTATGTAAACTTCATACTGCTCATCACTGTTAGGGATAATCAATACTAGAGTTGAGGTCAACTGCTTCACATTCTTCGTCCTACTCAAACCTTACATTCTTCCTAATCAATCTTGTCAATAGCACTGCTATCTTCAAGAAATCCTTCACAAACTTCCTAGTATCCTATGAGTCCTAAGAAGCTACAGATTTCTGCCACATTCCTCGGTCATTCCTATTATACTATGGCTTCAATCTTAGACGGATCCACTAAGATACCATGCTCAAAGATATCATGATCCAAAAATCTAACTTCTGTCAACTAAAACTTGCACTTTTCTTTCTTGGCATACAACTGGTGCTCCCGTAGAGTCTGAAGCACAATTTTGAGATGTTGCTCATGCTCCTCTTAAGTCTCAGAATAAACCAGGATGTCGTCGATGAGCACGATTACAAACTGATCCGATAGAGCCTGAATATCCTATTCATTAAATCCATGAAGGCTACCGGAGCATTCGCCAGCCCAAACAGCATCACCAGAAATTCAAAGTGTCCATACCGGGTCTTGAAAGCTATTTTAGGGATGTCTTCTTTCTTAATCCTAAGTCGATGGTATCTTAACCATAAATCTATCTTTGAGAAATACCGCGAACCTCCCAATTGATCAAACAGTTCATCGATCTTGGGTAAAGGATACTTGTTCTTCACCATGACTTGGTTCAATTGTTGATAATCGATGCACAACCTGAGAGTTCAGTCATGCTTCTTAGCGAACAAAACTAGTGCTCCCCACGATGATGTACTATTCTGGATGTATCCCTTATCAGCAAGCTCCTAAAGTTACTTTCTTAATTCTTTCATTTCTGCTGGCGCCATTCGAGAAAGTGTTAAAGAAATTGGTGCTATTCCTAGAAGCAACTCTATACCAAATTCAATCTCCCGGTGCGGTGTAATCCTAGCAATTCCTCAGGGAAGGCATCTTTAAATTCGTCTATCACTGGGATTGTTGTGTTTCTTCTCAAGGCATTGGTCTCTCCTTCTAGGTTCATGAGGAAGGCGTAACAAGCTAGGTTCTTCCATCCTCTAAGACATATCTTCACGAGATGCTCACTCATTAGCCGATCACCACTACCCTGGTAAGTGATCGTCATCCTCCTATTGGACACTAGGGTCACTTTTCTAAGCTGACAGTCTACAACTGCATTATATTTGGACAACCAATCCATCCCTAAGATTACATCGTATTAATTAATGGGGATTACAATTAAATCACTCTTCAAAATCTCATCCCCAATCTTTGTTTTACAAGCTTTGCAAATGCATTTCACATATACCTGACCCAAGGGTGAGGCTATAACTAGGGGTTCACCAAATTCTTTTATCTCTAATCCCAAGGCATATACAATAGAACTTGAAATGAGAGAACGAGTGACACCTATATCAAATAATACTTATGCTAAGGACTGAGAAACTAGAATCGTACCATCGATAGTCGCATTACTAGTCTGGGCATCCGAACTCCCTAATGTCATGGTGTGGACATGAACTAGAGCTTTTCCTTTTCCTCTATCAACATTACTACTTCCTGAAGTAGTTGGCTGATATTGCTGCGATGGAGGTGATTGCATGCTAGCTATACTTGGCACTCGATACTGAGGGGCATTGCATTGGAAATTCTATGGCCGATGTCCTTGTGCTGAACATGGCAATTGTTGGGGAGAGAACTGATGGAACTAGAGTTGAGGGTACTACTAGGACGGTGGTAGGGTCTGAGGCTGAGGCTGACAACTGGCTCCTTCTCCGGTCTGAAGTCCTAGGTGAGCATTCCTGATTGGGTAGTTCCTCTTGATGTGTCCTGGCTAGTGGCAATAATGGCAGTGAAAGTTGTAGGGGTTACTGCGCCCGCCGCTAGATGAACTGTTGCTACCACTATTCACAATACCCTGTTTGTTCTTTCTTAGATTTGGTCGACTGCTGGTGCTCCTCCTACCGCTCCATTGTGGTCCTCTTGACATCTTGGCTCGATTCTCACAGTATTGTACATAGTCATTTTCCACCGATATTGCCGACGACACAAGCTCACCAAAACTCCTACGCCACAAGGCAACCACCTGCCATTGAATAAAGGCTTTGAGCCATTCTTGAAATTTAATGCACCTTACCTAGCCAGCTCATTAAACTTTGCTTCATATTCCCAAACTAACATGTCACTCTGTTGCAACCTATTGGATTTAGCCACCTTCTAGTCTTTATATCCTTGCGGAAAGTATCGATTGTAAAATAATACCTCAAACTTGTCCCAACTAATGTTACCATTGTTTTCCAAACGTTTGGCCTGCTTCCACCAAATATTGGCACTACCTTCAAACTTATATGCTGCAAATTCCACATGATATTCTGCTAGCATGCCAAGAGTATCCAAGTGTTTCACGATCGAGTCTATCCAATATTCAACCACCTATGGGTCCCCATTCTTGTCGAAGGTCAACATTGACACATGTCAAAATTCCTTAAAGTATGCATGCCGATGATTGGTCTCAGAATCCTTCGATCTTGCTCTTGCCACCATCTGTCGGAATGCAACAAACATAGCCCTCATCATGCCCTCATCATTTCCAAATTTAGCGCCAACTGTCGAACAACGTCTAGGTGTCATTCTCTCACTTCTAAAAGCAAAATTTAGACTGTCAGTGGTATCTCATTGTCGTGCCTATGTGTGCATAATTCCTAATGTTCATAACCTTAAGCTCTGATACTATTCTGTCATGCCCTAGAGAACGGGAGGTGACGTAGCAGCTTAATTAAGTTAATTAAGTAAAAATATTGATTAAACACAGGTTAAAGGAATTAATTAATTATGAAAAATATAATAATTTAAAACATTTTTAAAGTAAGAACTTTTATTAATTAAACAAATAAGAATGACGAAGTAAAAAATAAGAAAATAATAAAGAAATAAGAAGAAATGAGAATGGGTCCCACTGACCCACATCTTGTGCACGCACATAGTACTGACAATATTATATTACAACCATAGTCCAAAGTAAAAAAGAAAGTTAAAGTTATACATTCCTTGAATTATCCGTACAACCTACCCAAGTCTTTTATTAGTTGTAGGTCCGATCTGTGGACTCTTCACCAATCTTAAGCTGAAAACCACCTAAAGGGGGAAAGGTTTTCAAAACAAATAAAATGTGACCGAGAGGCTTAGTAGGACTATAATTTTTTTTAAAAATTAATTTTAAAAGGGAAAATTTCATTATTGAAGAGATTATATAGAAAATAGACTTAATTAAATGAATAAGTAGAATTCAATAAAATTAATCTTACGAAAACTATTTTTTGGTTGACCAGAAAGAACATTATTTTCTTTTCCTAGGCAAACCATATATATAATACCACTATAATGGCCTAGCTAGGTTTCGGGACCTGCCCCCAAGGTCACATGCTACACGATTCAATCCCTGATATGGCATCATGCCCTTCTATACATATATTTTCTATAATCATTAAAAATCTCCTTTTACGAAGTATTTCATTTACATTCATTATGAGATTTATTATGAAAATCACCTTAACCACTGTTTATGAAAACAGCCAATGAAAATCCTTTTTCAATCAGTATTGAAAACATTTTGATAAAATCTCTTTGAGGCCAAATTCTTTTAAAACTAGGCTACCAAGGAAGGAATAGAAGTCCTACTTCAATACTCGTGCCGGTGTCCTACACTTTAACCCTGGTCTGCTACACGTTAGCTCCGCAGAACCATGAACAACCTTAATTATATATAAACTAAGTTATCAATATCTAGTTTAAGATGTTCTACGTTGTTAAACTATCTCATGGCGTCCTAGTGTGCCATTTGTACTTATAAAATCATTTTATAAGGTTAAAATCTCAACCTGGGTTCAAAACAGTTAAAACGGGTGAAAAATAATAGAATTTCATTATGCCCAGTCGGCCTGCTAGTTGTCCTAGTTCAGCCAACTGAACTATGTAGTTTGGTCTGATGAAAAACTAGGTCTGGTTGGCTGAACTTTTTTAGGTTCAGCCTCCTAGTCATATGAATCTGGCCTACCGAACACGAAATTCAGCCTGTCAAATTAGAAAATTCCAAAAAATTACAAGCACTGGTTTCGGCCTCCCCGAGCCCAAATCCTTATTTCAACCTATTTTTCTCAATTCTCAAGCATGAAAATCATACTTAGTTGATAGAAAAACAATATAAAATACTTTTGAACCAATTTAAACAAGATTTGCATGAAGATTTTGAAAAATTCTAAACATAGAGAAAAATAGAAAATCTTGATTCAAATATGTTTTTAATGAAACAAAGCTTAGATTTTAGTTGTTTTTAGTTCCTCTAACTTAGATCAAGGCTTTTCTAAGTTCAAATAAGCCTAGATTTCAAAATACAAAGAAAATTGAAAAATTAAAAAAGTTTTAAAAATTTGAAAACTAATCTTGGATTCGAGCTTCAAATCATGCTTTTGGTTGCTCAATCATGCTCCCGAGCCTCCAATCAACTAATCCGATGCTTGGGCTTGATTTTTTATTCAAAAATCTTGAGGGAAAGAGAGAGAAAGAGAGGCAGAGAGTAGAGAGAGAGATGAGCGAGAGAGGGAGTGGGAGAGAGCTGAGAGTGAGTGAGGGAAAGAGAAGGAGAAAGGAATAAATATAGAGGAGAGGAGAGGAATATGAGGAAGGAAAAACCATGTCCTGCACATGGTTTTTCTAAAGTGGGGACTTGTTGGTCATTTGATAAATTGTTTTGTTTAAAAATTTAAATTAACAAATTAAAATAATTAGAAGTAATTAAAAATTATTAAAATAATAAAAAATAACTTTAATTTAAAAAATTTCATAAAATGATCAAATTAAGTTTAGAACCTTCATTATGGCACATTAATCTACCATTTTACATGCTAACATCACTTAATTAATTTTAGGGCATTACAGGCTGCGGAACCTTTCACGATGGTTTTTTGTAAACACCGTTGTGGTAGGCCTAATCTTACATTATGGTTTTAAAAGAAACTGTTGTTTATGATTGCTTCTTTAACAACAATTTTACTGAAAACCATCATAAAAGAGTAAAAACTATCTTGAAAGGTGCATTAAAAAGCCCTTTTATAGCTCGACAATCGGATACAAGTCACATGCTCAGCTTTCAAAAACACAACCTGAACGTTCAAAAACTGCAGTTGTCGTCCCTTTCTGCCTCCATGCTTCTTTGTCTCCTTCCTTATAAGTGTTTAATTAGATAATTATAGTTTTTGATATTGTTGATTAATTTTTTGGTTTGTGAATTTATGATTATGATTAGTTATTTATATATGTTTGGTGTGACTAATTTTTGAATCAATTAATACGATTGATCAATATTATGGATTTATACATATAATTAGTTATTTGAATATGATGGGTATGATTAATTTGTTGATTTTTTAGTTTGATTAGTTTAGAGTATGGTTAATTTGAGAATATTAAAGATTTACGAATATTATTTGTTGTTTGAATATGATAGGCATATGTAATTTGTGGATATTTGAATATGATTAGATATTGGTTGGATATAATTAATTTGTGAAATTTTTGGCTTTATGATGTGATTTACTTGATAGATTAATTAATTTGTCAAATTGTTGGTAATTGAATTGCATATTTTGAATTATGGTATGGTTTAGGACTTGCAAAATGAATAGGAAATAGATGTAGGATTTTTGATTAGTTAGAGAATATGGTGAATGGTGTGGAGGAATTTTTGTCATTTGCCAAAACTACTCATGCCCAAGGTGATAAAATTTGGTGTCCTTGTGTTCAATATGGAAAGCATAGATCTAATTCAATTCACGTTATTAAAGGATATTTATTTCAAAATGGGATTATATATAAATAGTCACTAAACGTGGCATTTTCATGATGAGTCTATGTTCAATCCAACTTCAGTAAGTAAAGGAAAGGAACCTATTGTGAAGGATAACATGGGTGATCATGATAATATGGTTGACAAAGTAATTGATTTGAAAGAACACTTTTTACATTGTCTAGAAATATTTGAGACAATGATGAATCATGCCAAGACACAGTGTGTGAGGGGTATACAAATTTCAAAAAATTGTTGACTTTAATTAGATTATGAAATTTGAAGGCATCTAGTGGATGGACAAATTCTAATTTCACAAATCTTTTAGAATTTTTAGGAAGACTTCTAACAGAGGGTAATAATTTACCAATTGATATGTAGTAGGAAAAGAAGACTTTAAGCATATTGGAAATGCAGTATGAGAAAATACATACTTGTGAAAATGACTATGTTTTTTATATGAAGGAGTATAAGGACTTAAATAATTGCCTAGTGTAACACTCTTCAAGCTAATAACTAAGCTCATGTAAAGCTTATTTAGTTAGGATAAAGAGTATCAACCTTTCAATTACATTACAAATGTTATGGTTTACTTAAATATTTGTTTCAGTATAAATGAGTCTTGAAACTATTGTTTTTCATTCATTTTTCTTACTTAGAACATATACAACATCCAAAAATGGGATGTAGAGTATACTACTACATCCAAAGTTAGTAATTTATCTATTTATGAAATCATAACAGAGCTGCTAAGCTTAAAAAAAACAGAGTTCTAAAATAAGCTTCAAAAGTTGATCCAAAAATAGTATATGAATAAATCTTTATCTGACAGCTTTGGATACCCAGTCACCTCCTAACCCTATACATTCTCACCTGCATCATAAGAACAATAATGAGTTAAGGGCTTAATAAGCATAAATGAATGCATGAACATGAACATTAAATGAAAATGCAATCAGACATATTTTTTTATCAGTTTCTTTTCACAATTCTCTCTCCTTTTTGGGCTCTTGGATTGTGGTACTTAACTGGTAATAATGATAGGCTATGGTTTTTTGAACCTATTTGGTCTTTAGACCTCAGATACTTGCCATATGTAGTCTCAGTCTTTGTAGCTTTTCTTATCTTGATTTTTTAACCTCAAAGTATTCACCATGTTTGTTGGGTCTGCTTTTTTTTATAAAAACCTTATTTCTTTTTTAGATGACATCACATGTTCTTATGTAAATGCCATGAATTATGAATTCTCTTCAACAATTTATATCAATGCCAAATAATAACATTCCAATTAATGCACCTTAAAATATAAGTAACATTACATGTTCTTGTGATGCAATAAATGGTAGTTTCTACTTACCTCAAGTTCATTTTGTGTTCAGTGAAAAGAGCAATCCTCTTAGGAGATAAGATGTGCTAATGGCCTAATTCGTAAAATCATATACCATTTAATTTCTCATAAACCAAACTTGTTGATCTAGGTTATAAGTCCATATTACAAGAGTTTTGTATTAAATTAAACACAAAATAGGATGAGCATAATAATGTCAAACTCCACACATTCTTAGTATAAATTACCTAACATCAAACATATCACAATTTTACTACTTTTTAACTAAATTAGGTTTTCAATAAATCTTTAGCATTTCCAAACTTTAAAAATGTCATCTACGGCTGTATATAGTCTTTGAAAAACAAACAATATTTGAGAATCAAATATTGTCCAAGCCTTGTTTTATACTTAAACTAGAATAACTTTTTCATCCCTTAAATTTAAAAATAACATTCTAAATAATTTTCACCCATTTATAAAAATTTAAAATCACTCATTAAACACTTAGAATCAATAGAAATAAAAGAAATAATCAAATTCTACAAAATTCTCAATTGTGTAAAGAAACCAGTTAGTTTTGCTTCAAAAACATTGAATCTGAATTTTCCACATTACAAACAAATAACTACCTTTAAAATTACATTAAAACACCATTAATTCTTCATAAAATTATATTAAAAATGAAATACCTTGCAGGGTTCAACCTTCAAGGACTTTAAAAAGCTTAAAATCCACTAATTTCAAGATTAAAAGGGTGAAACTAAGATTTTTTTTGGTACAATATGAATTTCGATAGCTTGGTTTCAATTTTTATGAGCTTAAGGACATGGAAAATGGAGAGAAACAAGAGGAACATGGAAAATGGAGAGAAACAAGAGGAACAAGTCCTACACGAAATTGGGGCTGGTAAAGAAAGAAAGAAGAAAAAATGAGGCTTCTAGTTCATTTGACTTTGTCAAAATCATGTTAGTGAAGAGAGGTAGTTGTTTGGGTGCTTTTGTAATCTTTTACTAGGGTTTGATGTGTGGAAAGAGTGCTATGTTAAGAAGAAAAAATTCACCTCATAGTTAGCCAATCAAATCAAGTACAAACAAGTATAACTTAAATTTTTATAACCTAGTCAACACACTAATCTAATTGTATCATTTTGCATACTTTCAATTCTAATCAAATCTAGCTATTTCAAGTATATAAATAGGCAAAACAACTAGTTTAGAGTGCATTTAAAATGCAAAAACACTTTCTAATCAATTTGTAACCGTTTAGTGCACCAACTTTTAAACTGAAAAACCGAGCTTTTTACTGCAATTAGAACTTTAGAAACTTCTTAGATCATATATTTATAATTCAATATCATATTTAGTGAATATATGCACATTTGTGCAAGATTCAATATTAAAAATAATAAGTACTCATGCTCGTAACAAATATGCTTTTTATATGCTCGTAATTTAGTAACGCGTGTTTGCTAAATGCATAGTCATGCAAGATTCTTATTACAGGCTAATTATTAGTTAATTGAGCATTACACCTGGTTTGTAAAGAGTCAAGAGTCAAGGTGGAAGAAATGGAAGGAGCCATTTAACAGTAAGAAAGGAGTGCCAACAAAAGTGTTGTATTACATTCTAACTGTATCATGTTTGAGACATTTATTCAGAAACGCAAAGCATGCCAAGAATTTGACATGGCACTATGACACACAGGTCAATGATGATATGCTTAGACATGCAACGAATTCGCCATAATAGAAGACTTTTGATGCCAATCATCATGTGGAAGCAAGAAATCTAGCATTATGATGATGACAAGTAATTAGCGACGCAGGTGACACTGGCATTCAATAGCCCCATGGAGGACCTTGCAACCATCATGTGGATGCCACTCAAAGGTGTTGTTGGCAAGCAGGTTCTTCGATGAACAACCCCGACATCAAAGAGAGAAGAAGAGGAGATAGAAAGTGCCTGCTAGGTTTTTTTTAAAGGAGATGAAAAAGATGAAGGTATTTTTAAAATTTTATTTACAAGAGAATTTACAAGAGTTCGACCTATTTATTAAAGTTTATTAGAATTTTTGCCTGATAATTATCATTGTTATATTATTTTGACTTATTTGTTGTAATTCTCTTTGATTTATTTTTTTGCCCACGTTATGTGTGTGTTTGTGTTTATTTGTAGATATTTAATGTTAAACACAATGCAAACACGTGGTCATAAGAGTCCTTGGGAGCAGCTTATTAAATGAGGAAGTGTGGAGAGCCAGAGGGTTTCCTAGCCTCAACGACAAAATCCGCAACTAACGACATTACTTTTTGCAATATACCCGTAATTTTATATATTTGTCTTTGTGGTTATGATTTCTTTCAAGTTAACTGTTTCTTCACAAGTAGAGATGGACAGAGTTGGTTGTTGTTGATACCCACCCAGTTAAAACTTATGCAATGAGAAATTTTTAAGATATTCTATTGATTTATAAAAAGCATAATTAATTTCTCGGTGTGTTTCTTTAGTCAAAAGTAACAAGGAAATTGATCAGCTCGACTCAACCAGAAATACAGCACCCACTTTGGTTAGCTTGCATTAAATTTAGTCAAGCATGCCTTTGAACGTCTTTGTGTGTGTGATCTATTATAATTATAATTTTATTTTATTTTGGCTTGGCTAACTTTACAGTCATGAAATATACGGCTTGACTGTACTTGAATTGATTTAGGGATATTATTATTTTAATACCTTGTTTTGATGAAGCATTATATTAGCATCTGTTATTTGGAAAAAATCAAAAAGGTATCTTGTAGTATTAAAAATAATATTTTTTAATCTTGATTTTATTTTTAAGAGATAACGTCTATTTTGCCCTTTAATCAGTTTAAATAATTTTTTTAATAACCAAAAAAATAACATTAACCCCTTGAGAAAAACAACCTTCAAACCCATCAATTACAGGGTGCTTTCATTAGACCAAAAAACTAATGATAAAAATTAAAGAAATGTATTTTAGCACCCAAGGTCATCCTGCTTCGATCCTTGACACTCCAAATGATACAAATTTTGTCCTATAATTTTCAATTTGTGAACAGTCATTCCATGTAGCACCTGCTATTTTCTTTAATTGATGATATGTAATGTTTAACGACTTTATGCATTACAATGAATAAAATTATGACTTAGAAGCACATTTTGTATAATATCTCTAACATGATATTTATGATTATGAAATTTATTATGAGTTAAAGACTTTTGCAGCAGATGGGCTAAGAAAATTCCAAGGATATAAAATGCCTAAGGAATGATTATTATGATTTCTTGTTTGAAAAAATTCTATTTCAGTGATTTACTAGGATTTTTATCTATTTGGATGTGATGTTCTAATCTTTTCAATGTTTGGGAGATTTATTTTTATTAACTTTTAAAAATTATTTGACTTTAGAAATCATTTTGTTTAATTTTGGAAAATTTTCTATAAGTTCAGATTTTTGCAAAAAAAAAAAAAAAATCCAAAAGGGGAAGGGGCTCCCAAAATGACAAGTCATTGGGAGATGGCCACCCAAAACAACAAGTCATTTCGGGAGGGTAAAAAAAAAGTGCAAACGACACATCGTTTGGACTGTCTTCTTCCCATGATCAACACTTTGTAGAGAGCATGTTTTGATTCCAAATTTGATTTTAATAGTTTTAATTCCTTCTATTTTCTACATCCAAATGATTTTATAACTTCTTAAGGCTTGTCTAAATCATTGTTAATGATATTAGAGTGTATATATATATATATATATATATATATAAAAAAGATAACGTGAGCCTCCCATGTTCTCCCGACAACTCCCTACACACGCACGCTCCTCTCTATCACTTTCATTGTTGTCCTTATTCTCTTTACAGCAAAAGAGATATGCAAGGTCATCATTCTATGCCATAAGCACATGTCAATGTGTTCTCCCTCTCCTCTCCCATGTTCTTCATCCAACACCCCCATCACCCCCACATTGACATCATCATCATTCCACTTTATTGTTTTGGCTATATTCTCCTTTACAACAAGGCCATATCATAGACCACAAGCTCCTTCACTCCAACATTCTCTTCTCTTTCTCTCCTTCTCATGTCGTCCCTCTCATTTTCTCATGCAAAGACCAAGAAACACTTACGAGCCACCTACACAGCTACATACCCATATAATGTAACAAAGAAGTTTCAAGCCTCAAACCTACACCATCAATGCTCACAAGCACTTCCCAAGTCAAGAACAAAACATTTCTCCAAAATCAAAAACTAAATAGATGACTTATGATGTATTCGCCAAAGCCATTACCGTAGTCAGAATAGAGTTTTGATGGCATTTCAAGGTCGGTTTTTCTATCTATTTTTATGTGAAAATTTTACGATGATCTTATGTTATGGATATGAATTCATGTTGTTTAATGTTTGATTTTTTTTTTTTAAGAAACAACTTTATTGTGATTATTTTTATTAATCCTCATTTTAGGCTGAAAACCCACATTATGGAATTTTTCAGGAAGAATAGACATAAGATTTTGAGAAAAATCCTTTCAAACATTGTTCAAATATAAGTTAGGTATCTCCCACAAAAATTTTGGATTCAAATATATTAATTTTTATTTATTTGAGAATTAGACTTAATGTTGTTTACTACAATATTTAAACTACCTTTAAATATGATGATTTGTTTGATGACTTTAAGGGATGTGTTTAATATTGAAAAAATTTATAAATGCTCATTTATATGTCTGGTTAATGTTTGCAAATTTTTAGTTTCATGTGTATGCTAGAATTAAAGTTAAAAATCATGAAAATAGTATTGCTCACTGTTTCAGCATTTTTCCTGTAACGTTTTTGTAAAAGCTAGAATATATGAAAAATATTTAGAGTCATTCAAATATAACAAAAATAAATCTAATAATATATATTGATGTTATAAATATTATTCCAAAATTATAGTTCAATTACAACTTTGTATGATTTTAGAAAATTCGTTGATCACTGACTACCCATAGGATGTTTACAGTATCATATTTTCTTTATGATTTCTAAAATATAGGAAAAATATTTTTAATAGCTCAAACTTGATAGAATTAAATGTAATAATATATTTAGATAAATAGTGTATCTTATAAAAATTCAAAGCCATTAAAATTTTGATATTTTTTATAAAATTCGTTTATTGTTACTGCCTGAACCAAAATTCCAACAACAGGGTTATAAATTTCAGAACATAAAATAATAGTTTAAATTGATCCAATTATGATGAAATTAAACCTGGTCATAGCTATAGATGTTTATAATTCTTGGCAAAAATTTCAGATTGGTTTGAATTTTATGTGATTCTAACAAAGTCATGGATTGCTAACTATCTATGTTGTTTTTCTGAAAATGGTTTTGTGTCTTAGAAAATATGAAAATAATATTTTGAATAATTGTAAAGTTGTGAAATATATTCTGGAGACATGTATGGATATACAAACATTGTAATAAAATTTCTAGGTTATTAGAATTTTGTATGATTTTATAAAAATCATGGAGTGAAGATTGCCAAATTGAAATTTTGAATCTACCTAAAATGTGGTAGTGGTATAAGTTGTTATAAGTGATTAACTATGGAATTGCTTGTTGTCATGATCATGAATGTGATGTTTTGAGTACTACTACCAAAAATGTTTTTTTATCACTATGTTATAATATTAAAGATGTTTGAGGCACTTAAGTCATTGGAAATAGAGAGAAACCATCCACTTGGAAGAGGTTAAGTAAATTTGCTACAAGTCAAAAAAGTACATTATCACCTACAACATGATTAAGGATTATAAAAAGCTTTGAGAAATATTATATGTTATTATGTTATTAATGTTTATGCATTTCTCATTTAAAAGATTCCTTTTACTATGGTTTTGAAGATCGTCTTTTTACAGATATTTTCGACGTTTGTTTTATGATGCATAAGATGTTTTCTCAAAATAAAAAAAAAAAAATATATATATATATATATATACATGTATCACATAATTAAGGTGTTACACACCCAATAATGATATTTACCCTACAAGGTGGACTGTCCTACAAGGTAGACTTGTCAAGTTTAGCTTGGAATTAGCTACTCTTCTCCTATCATGATCGCGCACCATAATGATGTTTATGGTGCAACACCAGAGCCTTAAAGGATAAAATGAATGTTTTAAATATGCAAAAAGGAAAAGGAATGATATGTTCTTACAAAAATGTGCTTTATGCACTATGATCATTATGTCAAAGATTAAATGAATCATGTTATGATTAAAGTTTTTATAATGCTTTGATAGATCACATAATGTACTTGCTAAGTTTAATGCTTACTTAAGTTAAATCATGTTGCAGATAAAGGTAAGGCTACTGCCATAGATGGAGGATGGATAGATAGAGGTGTGTGCAAAGGATGTAGTGTTGGATCACAAAGTTATGATATGAAATGAAATTATAATGTTGCTACATTAAATTTACTTCCACACACTATGGGACATTTTTAATTATCATGAACTCGACATTATGTTTGTTGGACTGTCGAATTTGATTTGTAATAACTAATATATTGCAATTTGATTTCATGTTATACACTTATTATGATAAGACTAATTATTTTTGCAAGTAGTCGGTTAGGCGAAGACTTTTGGTATTCCATCATGCTAGCCGAAAAGTAAAATCGTTCAAGGTAAATAAGCATTGATTCTTTTCAAAGTTGCGATCTTGTGAATTTCTAGAAATATATATTTAGAAATAAACTAATTGTTTAAAAGTACATTAAAACTTTGATTCACACGTTCACTTGGTAATATTAAATAAAAAATTTGCCCTAAAAATCCTAGGTTAATAATTAGATAATACTCACAAGTTTATGTTTTCCTATTGAATAAATAAGAGATAACAATGAAAATTAATGATTCTTGTGACATCCATATAGGAACATTACATTTTGCCTTCTAAACATTAAATTCACAATGAATGATATACAATTAACAAATTATCACAAAAAAGCTCCCTTTCTACATATAAGAAAGGAGATACAAGATTTAGAAAAATCTCATTGGGCTCCAATATTGGCTTAATCATGTCTGTAAAAACCATTGTTTTATTTGAAAAAGAATTCAAAAATTTAAGGCGAATTTAAAATTTTAAATAAATTTCAAGTAGAAACTTATTCTAGAAAAAATAATAATAATAAAAATAAAAAATCAATCAATCAGATTTTTTAAAAGTAAAGCATGGAAACCCCTCCACTACTCTTTCTTTTTCTTGTTTCTTTTTCTTCTATCTCCTGTGTGCCCAAAAGACACCCTCTTGCCCCCCTTGTGTGGTTGCCCTCTCCTGCCCGACTATCTCCAACTATCGCCACCATGCACGCTCTGGCCCATCATGACTGCCATCGCCCAAAGCCTTAGCAGTAGGCCCATCACCCTGCCACTCACCGCCAGCTGCCTAGAAAGAAGCCAAATCTGCCGTGCCCCATGAGCTTCCATGTTGAATTCTGGTGTCATCCAGCCCCATTACTCTAGCCCGTTTGCACCATCTTGTTCCTATCATCGAGGACAAGAAAGCCCATCCATTTTCTGCCTCGATTGTCACCGAAAAATCTTGCCATTAGCCACCTCTTTTTGTTGGTTTTGTGTCATTCTTAGGTGAACCAAGCCCCATTTTGGAAAACTAACTTTAAAACTCTAACCCTCACATCGAGAGCTTTGTTTTGATATTGATCTCTATCACCGCCTTGCTAGTTAACCTTGGTCACAATGGACAGTATATATACTCAGTACCATCAATGCAATATGGCCTATCTTATAGGGTGCTCCTTTGGGGTACAACAGACACAGAGTGCTCATTTGGAGCATGATGGTGTTAGACGTGTATGCCCTAAGGAGTACAAATGTAATATGTCTTTGGAGACATGTTTATTAATAAAGAATTTATTTATTATTTATATACCAAATCTTGTCCTCTTTATGTTCGTATTTTTTGAATGTATGTTAATCAAACAATAGTCTAAGACTGTCAGTCTAGACCTTTAAGAATTGCACATATGATTGACAGATTATGCAGAAGACACCATTCTTAAGGTGACTGTCTAAATCATAAGATCCGCAATCGATGGAATAAAGTTGGGCATTTTATTCATGTAAAGATTGTTATGTTGTCTATATCCCTATTGGGAGATGGTTTGTCTTGACCATTGGAGGTGGACTCCGTGAATAGAAACTTTGGCGCATTGCCATACGTGAAGATGTGTTGGATCGAGACATAAAGTGAATTGATTTGGATTAATAATTCTGTCTTGGCAAATCGATTCACTTTAGACAATCATTGTATTGTATCTTAATCCTTGGATGAATAATGGGCCTGTTGTCTTGTCATGTGTCTTTTGATGTACCAAAGGGTAACACCCACATTTTAATACTTGTATGCATGCTGGTACATTGAAGGCATGGCTCTTGATAACGTAGACCAGTTATTCATAGATATGGAATCCATAGCTCCTCTTTAGAGTAGTGATATCCTCTTATATGCATTATCCTATAATTAGAAAACTGAAGCGCTCAACCATTTGGATACATAGGTGTAACCAAATGATATACTGTTTTTGGATGGTAAGTTTTCCCATGGTGAGATAATGAAACTTAAGATAAAAATAATCAAGAAGGTAAGACAAAACTTGTCCTTAAGCTAATTGTAGATAATCCTATAGGGATACGATACACTATGATATGTCATAGAGACTTAACTACACAAGCTTCGTAATTCTATATAGTTCGAGAGTACAGCTTTAAGCTTTTAGTGGAGTAGTGTGTAACACCCTAAATTTTAAGTTAGGGGTCTAGTTGAGATTATATGAATTTGTTTTATTTTTATCACTTATGTATTGATTTTTTTTTTTACTTATGAAATTCGCATGTGTTTATGGGATGATAGAACTTCATGCAAAGGTGTTATATATATATCTTGTATGTTAATTTATAAGTATTATTACGTTTATATATATATAGAAATATATAAATTTTCTAAATATAAATAAACATTAATTTATAGGTTAATTGTAAGTTAATTTACAAGTATTCTATATATATATAAAGTTATATTCTATATATAAATATTTCTATATATACACTTATCTTTACATAATATAAGAATTCGTATGTTTCTATATATAAGGTTAATTTGTATAAAAATAAAAGAAAGGAAAGTTATGTTATATATTACTGTAATATGCACAATATTTTGTACTATTGTATAATTGTAGTGGAAAATGACTATTAATATTTTATAATGTATATATGTTTATGTGTGACTGTAAATTATATATATGCATGAGTGTGTGTAATTGATATAGTTGCCGTGTGAGTATAAATAGCAAGTGGGAAGTGGTACATTATTGATGTTATATTTTTTAATGTAATGTGCACTATATGTGTAAGTTATAATGTTTGGTGGCCTTGTATGACTTTGAGAAAGTGGATAATGACTAACGTAATTCATGTATATGTGAGTGTGTTTGTTACGGTATAATTTTGATTATTGGCATATTATCTTCTCTTTCCTTATTCCATATGGGGGAATAGTTGACTTTTTATGTGATTGGATAATAATTGATGATTGATTGGTATATTTTTGGATTTATTTCCTCATTTAAGGAAATGAAATGTTTGACTTTTGATTGATTGAATTTAATTGATAAGGTTTCCTACTTTTGAAAGTTGATATATGGTAAGTAGGAGCTAATTTGTTGATTCTTCCCCTAATTCCCCTCTAATCTCAAGTGTAAATTGCCTCTAATCAGTCAAGATATTGTTATTATATTTTGATAGTTGACTTTTTAATGATAATCGAAATTCATGATAGGTTTCCTATTTTGATAATTGAAATTAGGCAAGTGGAGCTAATATTGGAATCTGAAATTATCTTTAATTCTTTTAATCCTTTATTGGATGATTGGTTGACTTATTTAGAATTCTATTCATGGATAGTCAAGATACTATCATTATATTTTCCTCTATTGAACCATTGACTTTTCTCTAATTTCTCTCTACCTTTCATGGATACACTTCATCTTGGCATAATATTTGTAATATATTGATTATTATTTCCTTATCCCATTATTTCCTTATTTCTACCCAAAATTGCTCTCTCCTTTTATATCTCTCACAAGTCCTCTCACCCATTTTGCTACACGTTTCTTCTTCTCCTTCTTCTCTTTCTTTATTTTGTTGCATAGAGTGAGAATGAGAGAAAATAAGAGGGACTAATAGGTGAGCTATAGGAATAAAGAAAGATATTATAGAGAGATGTCTATGTGAGACTTAAGAAATGAGGGGATGAACCATGAGGGAATAAGGAAGAAACCAAGAAGAGAAAAAGAAAGAAAAGATTAAGGAAACACAATATTTAAAGAGACACATGAATGCATAAAGAAAGGATAGAAAATCATGAAGGTGTTCAATGGCTTTCATCAGAATATGAAGGGATATTTTATGTGATGTGAAGAATGAATGAATGATGATGTATAGAACCTAAGATGATCATGACTAAACGATTTGAGTAAGTATACCCTCCACTGCATCACTTGAACAATAGTATGTTTTAAAGCATGTTTTAAAGTTATGTATGTTGTTATGATAAATATGTTTAAAGATATTTTTTATGATTTTTCATGAGTATGATGTGAACTCTCTTGTTGTCATGAACCAACCAATGTTATGTATGTTTTCATGGTCAAATCCTTGAGGAAGCATGTTCCAAGATAGGGACCATCTATGAATAAATGTAAGGGTTCTGATTGCTTGAGATTAACGTTATGCTACGGGCCCAAAAATCTAAAAGAAATGTATGTTTCTAAAAGAATGTTTTTATGTGGAACTACCGTGGTTTTCTTACTAAGCATTATGCTTATATAGTTCTTGTGATGCAGGTGAGCTTCCAAGTAAGGATGTAGATGACTAAGCAAGAATGGTCCAAGGTCCCATGATGAGTCTAAGATGCAATATTTATTCTAAGTATTTCTTTGATATTATTAGAAACTAAGAATTGCTATTGAGGACATTTGGGGGATTTTTTAGCTTTTGTATAAGTGTTGTAATCTTAATATTTCCGCTACTAATGACAAGATAATTTCCACATTAAGGTTGAGCTAAGATTTGATTATTTTTTGGCTCATCTTCACATGCACAAACGAACGATGAGTGACGCTCCTCTCCTCTCTTTCCTCTCGGGAGAGGGGGGGGAGTGTCACAACCCGCCTTTTTAGGCTCTGATTAAACTTTTCTTTTCAAAATTAGGGGCAAAAATTTAGGAAATTTTTTTTTATACTGAAATAAATACTTTACTTTACAATAAATTTGGTAACTCCCAAAATACTTTCTCTCACTTATTTTTACATAAACATTCTTACTTTTCCAACATTTTCCTGTTCAAACATTCCTTTTCAAAATAACTTATAATACGCACAGCGAAAACATTCAGTAGTGGACTCCATACCCAATCTACACATATCATCTGTCCGCCAGCTCATCGTTACGATTTATTCTGACCTTCTCGTCAGAATACCAACAGCATGAAAAACTTAATGAGCTAACACCTAGTAAGTCCCATAAATCCCACATGGACAATCAATTGAATGCATGATTCAATTATGCTTTCTTATGAACTTTTCTTATCTTCATCATTTCTTATCTTTCATTAGGGCCCAAGTGTTCGTACCATTGCGCAATATCATTTAGGTCTACGTAACACCGTGACCATATTTTATCCTTTAAACTCCCCTTACTTCGGGAGGCGGTACGACACTTTCCTTAACTTCTAGAAACATATTTACCAGTTCCTTTAATATGGTTGTCATACCAGGTATGAAATGATATTCATATGTTATCCATGAAACATAAGTTCGTATGCATTATAGAGTACCCACAAGTACCTATTTCATAAACATACATGTTTTCATTAATTATCGTGTACGCAAGTACACCATATATCGTATGTAATAATGCATAACATGATATACACTCAGGTATTTTAATCGTATACACACAGGTACCGATTCTATATCTCTAGGCATTCATTTCATAGCAACAAACAAGTTCATATTGTAATATATACCGTAATATGCATATTCATGCATTCTACACCAACTATTTTATACTGTAGGTGGGAAGGGTACTTACTTGCTTTTGTGCACTACAAAATCAACCTTGATCTTCGGTCTCCTAGACTCCTAGGATCCTATTGGCCAATTACAAAACTTATTAGCCAATTTCAATACGTTTCGTCACAAAACGTTCATTACTTAATGATTTGAGTTGTATAACTGTACACAACTCTATAGATATTGATTTTCTTATTTCTTTCTAATTCTACCCTATCGTTACTTACAAAGGATGAAAATCTTTCTAGTTACTTTCTTTTCCTATCTGTGACCTTATTAGAGCTACTCAGGTTATTCGGGCAAAAATGACGATTTTGCCCTCCGTAGTCTTATTAACCGATCCGAGCTCAATTCTGTTCTTTTAACAAAAAAGGCCACACATTAACTTCAAAATAATGTCCTAGTGGCTCGAAACCCTTTATTTCACACTTAAGCCCCTTTTTCATAAAACTTTACGGTTTAGCCCCTAAACCAAAAATTGTGACAATTTTGCCCCCAGGGCTAAAATTTTCTCTTTACATTAAAAATTTCTATTTTTCATAAGAAACATTTTTGCTGAAAGTAACACACCTTGAATCATTTTGAAAAATGACGTTTTTGCCATTTTACCATATTTTTACTTTTAACAAATTCTTGAAAATTCAAAAACTCACAAACAATTGAGTTTTTCGATGAACCATCTATGATATCTAACAGTTTCGTCGAGATCTAAAACTTTTGTGTTTTAACTTTTCCAAAAATCTCACTGTACAGGGGTGTTTTTAGTTGTTTTCCATTTCTGCCGAAAAAGAAAATTTTCTTTCAATTTAGTCCCTTGGACGTTTTTGTCAAATTTCTTTTCAAAATTTTAAATATACCCCTGCAGTGTCTATTGCATGCCTTACTCAGGTCATTTTCATGCTCAAACCTCATTTTTACACAATTTAACCATAAAATTGCAAAATAGCATTTTATGCAAAAATTGCCATTTGCACTATAAATCAAAATTTCACCATCTAAACTGGTCATTCATCACATTCACATGTAATTTCATCAAATATAAGCTCAAAAGCTCATATGGGTTTGAGAGAGTAAAAATCAAACAAAAATTCAAAACTTTGAATACCAAAACTTACCAAAAGAGCCTTTTTTTGATTTCTAGCCTTGAAATCCCTTTTGATCTGCCTTCCAAAGTCCCTTTTCATGCAAAAATGACATTGGTTAATATTTCCCCTTCAACCCATGAAAAACCCCTTGAAAACTCAATAAAAATTTTAAAATTTTACCTTTAATTTTATAAAAATTCTTGGGGCTTGCTTCTAAAATTGTTTCGGGGTTATTTTTGCAATTTTTGAGGTTGAGAAAATTTTCTTGAAGCTTCAACTATGGCTACGGAATCTTGGTGGAGAAGAAAGAGAAAAATTTTTGTGATAACACATCCTTAAATGCATTCTAATCCACTTGGTGACTCATGGTCACCTACTTGATTACCATCTAGGTGTCCTCTTGCTATTGGGCCACATTTCTAGCTTTGGTGGCCCAATCAAATTCAATTGGGTGTCCATTTTGTAGGGCCCAAAATTCACACAGTGTAATTTTTCATCACGTAGTATTTTTCTTATACTGCCGTGGTCAAATTGGTGTACTTTCTATCCTTAGACTGTTTAAAAATATTTAGCTTACTTTTCGTTCAATTTTGGAGGCCAATCATAACATTTTTTGTATCTATGTTATCACTTAGCAGTATTCTTATACTGCTCTAGCCTCCCTTCGACACTAGATTAGGGTTCGGACAACCTCTGTGTCCTAGTTGCATTCTAGTCGTTCATTTGTTTATACCACAATTTTACAATTAATTGTGATATAAAATTCATTTTATGGGCATTATTCACAAATTTTTGAGTAATTCAACTCATAAAATCTGTATTTTACCATACCCAACATTGCATCACATTTGCCATAAAATATGCAATCAATGCCGTTTATTCATACTTTATCGTAATTTGTACAAAAATTACAACTTTTTACAAAAATCGCTATTTTAAAAGTAAATTCATTAATTAAACCCAATTAAATATTAAGTTTTATTAATGAAATTTTCTCGGTCATTACAATCTACCCCCCTTAAGAATTTTCGTCCTCGAAAATCAAATAATTCGGGGTAGCTTTCCTCATTTCATCCTCTCGTTCCCATGTTGCCTCTTCTACTTGTTGGTTGCGCCATAAGACTTTGACGAGAGGTATCTTCTTGTTTCTTAACTCTTTATCTTCTCGTGCCAGTATTTGAACCAGTTTCTCTTCATAGGACAGGTTCTCCTGCATATCTATTTCCTCCAGCTGCAGAACATGCGAAGGATCCGGTACATACTTCTTTAGCATGGACACATGGAATACGTTGTGTACTGATGCTAGATCAGGGGGTAAGGCCAACTTATAAGCTACATTGCCTACCCGTTCTAAGATTTCAAATGGTCCAATGTATCTCGGGCCAAGCTTTCCTTTCTTTCCAAATCTAATCATTCCTTTCATCAGTGTCACTTTTAAGAAGACCAAATCCCCTACTTGGAATTCCAGGGGTCTTCGTCGTCGATCTGCGTAACTTTTCTAGCAACTAAAGGTAGTTTCCATTCATTGACGGATTAATTTCACATCCTCCGTCGTCCTTTGCACAAAATCTGTAGTCAACAACATCTTTTCTCCTGTTTCGTGCCAATGCAGTGGCGATCTACACTTCCTTCCATAGAGAGCTTCATAAGAAGCCATTCCTATGGAAGCTTGATAGCTGTTATTGTAAGCAAATTCAATCAATGAAAGCTTTTTGTCCCATCCACCTTTGAAGTCTAGCACACAGACTTTTAACATATCCTCTAGAGTTTGAATGGTTCTTTCAGATTGACCATCCATTTGGGGGTGAAAGGCTATACTAAAAGCCAGCTTTGTTCCCATTGCTTGGTGAACGCTCCTCCAAAACTTAGAGGTAAGCTGACCATCTTGATTAGAAATAATAGATTTTGGAACTCCGTGATATCTAACTATCTAGGCTACATATAATTCAGCTAGTTTTTCCACAGAATTGCTGAGTTTAATGGGTAAAAAATGACCTGATTTCGTCAATCTATCAACGATTACCCATATAGCATCATGTCCACTCGTAGTCTTGGGTAGTCCAGTCACCAGACCCATAGTTATCTAGTCCCATTTCCATTCTGGAATTTCAATCTTCTATAATTTGCCTGTCGGCCGTTGATGCTCGGCTTTCACCTTTTGGCACGTAAGACATTTCGCGACAAACTGTACGACATCATTCTTCATTCCGTGCCACCAATAGTGTTCTTTTAGATCTTGGTACATCTTCGTAGCTCCTGGATGAGCCACGTAGGGTGCTTTATGAGCTTCTTTCAATATCTGCTTCTTTAATCCTTCATCGTTAGGAATGCAGACTCTACCTTTATAATGGAGAATGCCATATTCTAAGATGCTAAATTCCATTTCTTTGTCCTTAGGAGCTTCATTCTTAGCTTTAAGCAGCAACGGATCTGCTTCTTGTCGCTCCTTTAGGTTCTCCAAGATAGCGAGTCGAAAAGATAAATTGGCTAATCCTCCAGTGACTAGCTCTATTCCCGCTTCCATTAAGTCCTTTTGAAGAGGTCTTGGCATTAACTTTATCATCACAAGCGAAGACATGGTTCTACGACTGAGGGCATCGGCTACTCGGTTAGCCTTTCCTAGGTGATACAGGATCTCACAGTCATAATCTTTGACTAACTCTAGCCATCTTCATTGTCTCATGTTGAGCTCTTTCTGTGTGAAGATATATTTCAGACTCTGATGGTCCGTATAAATCTCGCACTTAGCTCCATACATGTAGTGGCGCCATATCTTCAATGCAAATACAACCGACGCTAACTCTAAGTCATGTGTCAGATAATTCCTTTCATGATCCTTCAGTTGTCGAGATGCGTATGCAATCACCTTCCCGTTTTGCATCAATACGGCGCCCAGTCCCATTTTTGATGCGTCACTATAGATCACAAACTTTCCTAAGTCTGGATTAGGTATTGTCAGCACTGGAGCACTTGTAAGTCGCCTTTTTAACTCCTTGAAACTTTCCTCACATTTCTTAGTCCATTCGTACTTTGCTGCTTTCTGGGTAAGTGCAGTAAGTGGTGCTGCAAGTCGGGAAAATCCCTCTACAAAACATTAATAGTAGCCTGCTAATCCAAGGAAACTTCTGATTTCCATTACGCTTCTTAGTGTAGGCCACTTATTCTCCGCTTCCACTTTGGAAGGATCAACGGATATTCCATCTCGTGTCACCACGTGTCCAAGGAAATGAACCTTTTCTAGCCAAAACTCACATTTCGAGAATTTGGCATACAATTGATGCTCTCTCAACAACCGCAATGCAATCATTAAGTGCTCTTCATGTTCCTTTGGCGTTCTTGAATATATGAGAATATCGTCAATGAAAACGATGACAAACTTATCGAGATACTTCTTAAAGATCTGGTTCATGAGATCCATGAAAGCTGCTGGGGCGTTGGTCAGTCCAAATGGCATGACACAGAACTCATAATGCCCATAATGTGTTCGAAATGCCGTCTTCGGTACATCATATTCTTTAACTCGAAGTATATGGTATCCCGAGTGCAGATCAATCTTTGAAAATACTGATGCTTCTTTCAATTGATCGAACAAATCATCGATCCTTGGGAGTGGATACTTGTTCTTAATCGTGACCTTGTTTAATTCCCGATAATCAATGCACATTCGTAACGTCCCGTCCTTTTTTTTGACAAATAGAACAGGTGGTCCCTATGGGGAGTGACTTGGTCGGATGAATCCCTTATCCAACAATTCCTTTACTTGTGCCTGAAGTTCCTTAAGTTCCCCTGGAGCCATTCGATATGGCGCTTTTGAAATCGGGGCTGTGTAGGGCTTCAATTCGATCTCAAACAAAATTTCCCGTTCCGGTGGCAATCCTGGCAACTCGTCGGGAAATACATCAATGAATTCTTTTATGATGGGGACCTTCTCTGGTCCTAACTGAGCTTCTTGATCTTTCTGACTAAATTCACCAGATAACCGGTGCATCTGCTTTCTAGCATTTTCCTTGCCTTCAGCACTAAGATCATCACCTTAGGAGCTTTGGGAATCTTCCCATAATACACAAACTTTTCACTTCCGAAAGGTTGAAATGTAACCTTGTGGTGTCAACAGTTAATCTTAGCCGTGTATTTTCTTGGGAAATCCATTTCTAGGATGACATCATAATCTTGTATATCGATTATTATCAAATCAATATACAATTCCCTTCCACAAATGACTATTGGTACATGGCGTAACCAAAAATCAGCACTTAATACCTCCCCAGAGGGTAGTGCAACTTTAAAAGTTTGTTCTATTCTATCTCCTTTACTTCCTATTTGTTTCACAAACTTAAGTGATGCAAACAAATGTGTTGCTCCAGAATCAAACAAAACATATGCATTAGTGTTGGCAATAGAAAACTGACCTATCACCACCGATAAGGTTCCTATGTCCACTTCTTTCTTCATGTAGGCATAAATTCACCCACTTGGTTCTGGAGCTTCTAAATGCCCTTGATTGACATTAGGGCCTTCAATCTAGGCCTGAACTTGGGCCACATGCAACTAATTTCCTTGAGGCCTTTGCTGTGCCTGACTAGTCTGACCTTGAGGATTAGAAAAACAGTTTCTGGCATAGTGCCCCTCCTTTCCACATATATAGCACTTATTAGTGCCGGCTTTGCATTCCCCTGCATGCCTTTTCCCACATTGACCATAGAGGGGTTTGTTATTCCCTCCATCATTAATCCTCTTCTAGGGCTATCCCTTCTGATTCTTTAAACTACTTACATTCCATTTCCTTTTATTGCCAACATTACGGCTACGTCCTACTGGAAAGTTCTAGGAGGGCCCTTGACTCGAGCCACTTCCTTGTCCTTTAACCTGGGCAACTTGACCTTGCTTAGCTAAGGCCTTCTCTTCTTTCTGGGCTTTGAAAATCCTCGCTCTTTCCTCTTTGTCATGGGCAATTCTAAACTCAGCTCTGGCTGCCCGTTCGATACAATCCTCTATGTCTTTGGGAGCTTGCCCTCCACTATCAACTATAAGGGCAATGTCAGCTCTAAACATTCTCATCAATCACCTGATTCGTTCTCGATCAGTAGGTACTAACTTGGGACAAAGTCATGCTAGCTGATTAAACCTCTTCACAGCGTCAGCTACGGACATGTTGCCTTGCTTGAAATTATTAAATTCTTCTTGTTGGGCTGCCATGGTTTCCACATTAAAGTAGGCCCTGCCAAATTCTTCTACAAAATCTAGCCATTTCATCTCATCAACATTCCTTCTGCGTTCTACGGATTCCCACCACCTTCTGGCGTCTTTGGTGAGAGAGAACGAAGCGCATAGGACTTTCACATGGTCACTAAGTCTCATAAATTTTAGTATCCTTTCGATACCAGTAAGCCAATCGTTAGCCTCTAATGGGTCTGTCGATTTGTCAAATTCTAGAGCCTTCATCCTCTGAAATCTTTCATAAAATTTGGTAGTGGGTGCTACCGGAGCAGCGGGGACTGCTAGTTCCGCCGGTCGTGGCGGTGGTACTGGGGGTGGTGTATCTACACGTGCTAGTGGTACGGGATTCTGATTAGCTAATTGTTCCTATAAACCTTGCAGTTCTCGCTCCAAAGCTTGGAGCTTCTATTGCATTTCTATAATCATAGCCATTAAATCCGGATTCATTGGTCCTCCGGGTATATCTACCATCGATGTTAGTCGTTATACACCTAGTGCATAATTTCGTTACTATATTAGCATATGCCATTAACTCAATAGCATTCAGTCAATAAGTGCATATATTTAAATAACATAAATACATGCAACATACATCATTACATAAACTCAATATCTTGCTTTCATACATAATTACATGAACTTAACATCTTGCTTCATACATTTCATTTCATGAACTTTCATACATTTCCTTTCATAAACCTTTATACATTTCATTACCCTTTCTCATTTCCTCCTTACACTCTTCATAACATTACATCATGACTTAACATACATACTTTCTTTCCTTTTCATACATAAACTATTCATATCATTTTCGGGAGCAGTTATCACTTCCGGCTACATATACCCTATTGCCGGGAAGGATACCACTTGCTGGACATACATGTATATACAAAAGCCACAAGGCTCAAAACATTACTAATCCTTTATCTATATACATTAGACTACACAAAAAGTCTTCATATATTCCTTTTTAGTCAGACTCAACTCCTAACATATCACTCTGGTCGGGATCCTCCTCGGGGTCCTCTTCTTCTTCTTCCTCTAATCTGTAGATTCATCATCGCTTGTGATTATCACTTCAGGAGGCTCGGGCTCATCATCCATGTCATCATCACTATCATCATCATCATCATCATCATCATCACCGTCGTCGTTGTTGTCGTCTTCGTCATCTTCCATATTCGTCAGGGGACCTTCTAGAGGTGCAACCACATTCTGCTCTGCATGTAGCACTACCATAAGGAAATCGTTGACACTGATAAAATTCCCCGGATATTGCATCTGTTGTTGAACTACCCAAGGTAAATCTCTCCAAATGAGATCACAAATACACCGTAAAGGTATTTCTTAGGGTATCAATGGCATCATGGTTCGGCAAAACCTCATAATATAGTGGTCTATCGGCTCACGCACATATCTTCCCCAGATTGGTTCCACACGTAAGTACAACCTATGTAGCCAAGCTACCCACAGCATCGGAATTATCTGGACATGTATGGCACCTACTGGGGGTGCAGGTGCAAACTCTACTAGTATCTGTCCTCTAAAATCCAGCCAATCTCTAGGTCGGTCGTCAAGGGTAATTCTTAACCACCATACTAACGCTTCCCGTAGCAACAATCTGGAAGCTAGTAAAACCTGGAGGTGCAGTGGCGTGTGGCATGCGTCAAAGGTCACCTCAACCGCGTGAAGCCATTCAGTCAGTACCATAGGCTGTCGACTTCCAAAGTAACGCGGTGGCATCGCGTCTTTAAACGCTATACTTGCTCGTCTATCGGCCTCCATGTCGCGATGAGGATGCGGCTCCACCATATACTATATTTATCATTGTAATTAATGTATCAATAACATACTTGGCCATACTAAACATTCTCATGCTTAAAATAAAACTATCTTACTTGAGCCATGGCGATGGAGCAGATGATGGTGTGCAGTAGGATGGCTAGACTTCCGCTATGATACCAACTGTCACAACCCGCCTTTTTGGGTTGTGATTAAACTTTTAGTTTCATAATTAGGGGCAAAAAATTAGGAAATTTTTTTTTATACTGAAATAAATACTTTACTTTACAATAAATTTGGTAACTCCTAAAATACTTTCTCTCACTTATTTTTACATAAACATTCTTACTTTTACAACATTTTCTTGTTCAAACATTCCTTTTCAAAATAACTTATAATACGCACAGAAAAAACATTCAGTAGCAGACTCCATACCCAATCTGCACACATCATTCGTCCGCCAGCTCATCGTTAGAATTTATTCTGACCTTCTTGTCGGAATACCTACAGCATGAAAAACTTAATGAGCTAACGCCCAGTAAGTCCCATGAATCCCACATGGCTAATCAAATGAATGCATGATTCAATTATGCTTTCTTATGAACTTTTCTTATCATCATCATTTCTTATCTTTCATTAGGGCCTAAGTGTTTGTACCATTGCGCAATATCATTTAGGTCTATGTAACACCGTGACCATATTTTATCCTTTAAACTCCCCTTACTTCGGGAGGCTGTACGACACTTTTCTTAAGTTCTGGTGACATATTTACGAGTTCCTTGAATATGGTTGTCATACCAGGCATGAAATGATATTTACATGTTATCCATGAAACATAAGTTCGTATGCATTGTAGAGTACCCACAAGTACCTATTTCATAAACATACATGTTTTCATGATCGTGTACACAAGTACACCATATATCGCATGTAACAATACATAACATGATATACACTCAGGTATTTTAATCGTATACACACAGGTACCGATTCTATATCTCTAGGTATTCATTTCATAGCAACAAACAAGTTCACACTGTAATATATACCCTAATATGCATATTCACGCATTCTACACCTACCATTTCATACTGTAGGTGGGAAGGGTACTTACTTGCTTTTGTGCACTGCAAACTCAACTTTGATCTTCGGTCTCCTGTTGGCCAATTATGAAACTTATTAGCCGATTTCAAACGTTTCGTCACAAAACGTTCATTACTTAATCATTTAAGTTGTATAACTGTACACAACTCTATAGATATTGATTTTCTTATTTCTTTCTAATTCTACCCTATCGTTACTTACAAAGGGCGGAAATCTTTCTAGTTACTTTCTTTTCCTATCTGTGACCTTATTAGAGCTACTCAGGTTATTCGGGCAAAAATGACGATTTTGCCCTCGTAGTCCTATTGACCGATCCGAGCTCAATTCCGTTCTTTTAACAAAAACGGCCACACATTAACTTCAAAATAATTCCCTAGTGGCTCAAAACCCTTTATTTCACACTTAAGCTCCTTTTTCATAAAACTTTACGGTTTAGCCCCTAAACCGAAAATTGTGACAATTTTGCCTCCAGGGCTTAAATTTTCTCTTTACATTAAAAATTTCTACTTTTCATAAGAAACATTTTTTCTCAAAGTAACACACCTTGAATCATTTTGAAAATGACGGTTTTGCTATTTTACCATATTTTCACTTTTAAAAAATTCTTGAAAATTCAAAAAATCACAAACGGTTGAGTTTTTCGACAAACCGTTTTCGTTGTCTAATATTTTCATCGAGATCTACAACTTTTCTGTTTTAATTTTGCCAAAAATCTCACTGTATAGGGGTGTTTTTGGCTGTTTTCCATTTCTACAGAGAAAGAAAATTTTCTTTCAATTTAGTCCCTTGGACGTTTTTATCAAATTCCTTTTCAAAATTTCAAATATACCCCTGTAGAGTCTATTCCATGCCTTACTCAGGTCATTTACGTGCTCAAACCTCATTTTATACAATTAAACCATAAAATTGCAAAATATCAACTTATGTTAAAATTGCCATTTTGCACTATAAATCAAAATTTCAACATCTAAACAGGTCATTCATCATATTCACATGTAATTTCATCAAATATAAGCTCAAAAGCTCATATGGGTTTGAGAGAATAAAAATCAAACAAAATTCAAAACTTTGAATACCAAAACATACCAAAAGAGCCTCTTTTTGATTTCTAGCCTTGAAATCCATTTTGATCTGCCTTCCAAACTCCCTTTTCATGCAAAAATGACATGGGTTAATATTTCCCCTTCAACCCATGAAAAACCCCTTGAAAACTCAATAAAAAGTTTGGAATTTTACCTTTAATCTTGTAAAAATCCTTGGGGCTTGCTTCTAAAATTGTTTTTGGGCTATTTTTGCAATTTTTGAGGTTGAGAAAATTTTCTTAAAGCTTCAACTATGGCTGCCGAATCTTGGTGAAGAAGGAAGAGAAAAATTTTTGTGATAACTCATCCGTAAATGCATTCTAATCCACTTGGTGACTCATGGTCACCTACTTGATTACCATCTAGGTGTCCTCTTGCTATTGGGCCACATTTCTAGCTTTGGTGGCCCAATCAAATTCAATTGGGTGTCCACTTTGCGGGGCCCAAAATTCACACAATGTAATTTTTCATCACACAGTATTTTTCTTATACTGTCGTGGTCAAATCGGTGTACTTTTTATCCTTAGACTGTATAAAAATTTTAGCTTACTTTTTGTTCAATTTTGGAGAGCAATCATAACATTTTTCATATCTGTGTTATCACTTAGCAGTATTCTTATACTGCTCTAGCCTCCCTTCTACCCCAGATTAGGGTTCAGACAACCTCTGTGTCCTAGTTGCATTCTAGTCGTTCATTTGTTTATGCCACAATTTTACAATCAATTGTGATATAAAATTCATTTTATGGGTTTTTTTTCACAAATTTTTGAGTAATTCAACTCATGAAATCTGTATTTTACCATACCCAACATTGCATCACATTTGCCATAAAATATGCAATCAATGTCGTTTATTCATACTTTATCGTAATTTGTACAAAAATCACATTTTTAAAAGTAAATTCATTAATTAAACCCAATTAAATATTAGGTTTTATTAATGAATTTTTCTCGGTCATTACAGGGAGGGGGTCGCTACATAGCGTTGGAGTTAATAATTATGAAATGTATATCTGGATATTGGGTTTCATAATTATCAGGAGCTTGAATTATATAGGTCTATTTGATCCCCTTTGCTAGCTCATAAAATCTTGTGATGATACGACGTATTTTTTCAATAATTGATGACTTATGTTAGATTTATTAGATTGGTTGAAATTTCAAAGAATCAAATAATTCATGTCTGTTTATCGGATGAATTAATTTTGTGACAAATTTAATTCAAGATAAACTTGTTGAATTATTAGAATCGAATAATTTTTGTTTGTTTTTCAGTTGATTTAATTTTGAATAAATTAAATCAAGATCAACATGTAGAATTATTAGGAATTCATTTATTTTCCTAGAGATTGTTTAGATAAAGTTGTTTTAATTAAATAACTTCTCTATTGGGTCATTTGAATTAAAATTGAGACTTTATCCTATAGAATCTTGGGTGGAAAATAAAAGATTTGCTAAAATTTTTATTGGCTGTTCGACATGCTAATCCTCAAGTATGACCAACCGATGGGGTAAGTTCAGCATGCCTATTAGATAGATCGGCATGCCGATTGTGCAATAAAAATATCATGTATTTTCACACAAATTTCATCAGATATTGATCCGAATTTGATTCTAATTCAAATTTTGAGGAATTATCTATTAAGGACTGACTCTTGGACCAAACCTCTATAAAAAGGGAGTGAGTCTCATTATTATTTAGATCAATTACGAGATTAAGAGTGATACTCTACAAGTGAGATTCTGAAACTCTCTGAGACCTCTTGTTCACAAATCACGAGCACTAGCTTTGGGTTCTCTTAATTGGTTGAAGGAGAGTCACCTGGTGGAAGAGCTGTACGTGTAAGCCCACACTAACTCTGACCATGGATAGAGAATAGCAAAGAAGGCCAGTTGATTGAGATCTAGAACGTTACTTCTCTTCACTGATTGTAGGAGCTTTTCAGCATGCAGAGGTTAATAAGATCTAGTTAATATATGCATATAGCTTATCAAACTTGTGTTTTTAAAAAATACTCTGATATAAAATTTTTAAAATTTTGCTGCATACTATTTTTCTAACAGATGGAACTTATTATAATCCTTCTTTCTCACATTTCTTTCACTAACAACCTAGGACATATGTGAAAGAATTTGAGTGATGATTACAGATTTCTAAATTGTTGATTCGTTTGACAAAATATAAACTTGATAAATTATTATATTGATATAATAATTTGTTTACTAACTTCATAAGGATTTTATAGATAATATACTAATAATAAGAAAAACCGAGAAGCAAGTAATAGATTTTCTATTAGACACTGTATGCTCGCTCGCCCTGCTTTCCCTTTTCAGGTTAGTCGATTGATCCTCCTATCATGGATAGTCGTCGATGCTCTTCGCTATCCCGTCGATACTTCCTCCTAAAAATCTTCATTGTTGCATGGAAGATACATGAAATTGAACACTCCCAATAGAGGATTGAAGCTTTATAAATTCTGTTTATTTGTTATTTGAAATTATTTTCATTTATTTTAAAGATAGTTGTGCAGTTGCATTTTTACTTATTTCATAAACTTTCATTTAAAATTTGTATATTTTCATTTTAATTTTTCTATTTGGGTTTTTAAATTTTTATTTAACATTTAAGACTCTAGAGCATATTGAACTATTTTTTAAAAAATTTATGGGCCCCATTTCAATTTCCAAGTGTTTTTGACTTGCTAGTCTTCAAATTTTTTTTTTCTCAATTTAGTCACTACCCCCAGTTTTGGGGCATGACAATGTCAGTTCCAATCATCAAAACAAGAAATTTAGGTAGCTTTGTGTTTAATAATTTGTCACCTACATGCTACATACATATTAATGCATAGATTGTCGTAAATTTAACTTTTGAGAGACGAAATGACAGTTAGTGTAACAGATTGGAACTTTAGGCTAAATTTATATTTTTTAGATTGTTGTGGATCAAAGTGGGAAGTTCATATTTCTTTTGAGGCCAAAAATAAAAATAACTCAAAAATAATAACTACTACTAACAACACTTGATCATTGTTATTTCTCCATGCTTAATGCGTAACAAAAAGAAAGGCCAAAAGTTTTGCCCCAAAGAAAAGCCAAAAAATGAACCAAAAAGATATCAAATCACCAAATAAAAATCTAAACCATAAAAAATTAACCAAAAAAATCAACATTAATTAGTCATAAAAAAATATTAAAATTGATCTTTTCTTAATGTTTCAAAAACAAATTTCAAACTCATTCATGAAAGGAATTTTTGACAAACTATATATTAGAACCAAAAAAAAAAAAAAAAAAAACCTAGCAGGTGGTGAAACACATAACTAAAAAAAAGGCCTTTCCTTTGTGATCACAAATTCTCCATAGCTTGCTTCACCTTACCGTTTTTGCCTTTTCTTCAAAATTTTGTTTATGAATTTGAGTCTTGTAGGTGTTTACATATCTTGGCAAGAGGATATTAGTAAGAGGTGATAAGTTTTCTTTGGTGGGAGTAGATACTTGACATAATGAAATCAGACGCATATATGAAATTTGTTGTTTTCCTTAGGCTAGTGCTCTTGGGCTATTTCAGTATACTAAGGAATTTGGAGTTTTGATTGAGTGGAGAATAATTGTGATCAAATTTCTTCCTAATACTAGATTTGCATATTCGTAGAGTTTTACTTGCTTTAAGGTCGTTAATAATTTTCAAACCTTCACATTATCCCTTTTTGTGTACAATTAATGAGTACCAAGTCATCTTTAACTTGGAGTAAGTCATATGCTTGCATTTTGAAAAACTCATGGTTTTATTTGAAAATGATTTCAAAAATTTTGGGCCAATTTGAAATTTTTTATATATTTGGGGTAGAAATTATTCTTAAAAAATAATAATAAAAATAAAAAAAAACAATGAATTAGATTTTTTTTTGGGGGGGGGGGGGGGGGGGGGGGGGGGGGGGGGGGGGG
>CAMOHE010043140.1:0-80447 GCA_946598075.1 Artocarpus hirsutus
AAGTTAGAATATAACAGCTCACTTGTCGTACTATTTGGTACAGTAAAAATTAGCAAAATTTAGTGGATCACTTTTTCAACATTTTTCTGCATAACAACAAAATTATGATAAGGAACCTACGACCGTTTAATCTACTATCAGATAAATGGGATTAAATAGAACTCGTCCTTGAAGGCAAACACAAGAGGAGAGTGGCATCCAATCCAAATATATACATCTTATAACTAGTGACTTGGTGATATAGGACAAATTCAACTGGCAGAATTTGAAAAAAGGGCCAAAAAAAATTTTGAATTGGGAAAATAGCCTCTTTTTTTTTTTTGTGCCAAAAAAGCACGTTTTTTTGAGCAGATAAGTTGTCTCAGTTTTTTTCAAAAAGATAAGGAAAATAACTGTAGCAAGGTAAGGAACCTCAACAGGATAGAAAAAAAAATGGAACCGTTTTGGTGTCTAAAAAGCTAGTTTTTTTATCCAAAAAAAAAAAAGAAGCCATCTACCAAAAAAATAGCTTTTTCTTAGAAACTTTTTTAAAAAACGCCCAATTCAACTTCTAATATTTTCTACCGCGCGTAGCGTGTCACGTAAAGAGGTTGGGTCCTAATCTATAATACAACAGTTTTGACTTTGATACCATGATAAACGAGTTTGGGCAGAACTCATATCAAAAGCTAGATCAACGATAATAACAAGTAATTTGATGATGTGTGACAAATTCTACTTTTAAAATTGAAATCAGGGGTTTGGGGAAGATGAAACTTTGAGGAGAGGTTGGAAGTTTGATCCCACTATGTTCAAATATCATGGAATTGTATATAAACTTACTAACACTGACTAATTGATGAAAGCAGCTCATTTAAATATTTCCACACCACTAGGTATAAAATTTGGATAAGGACATCATTATTTTTAAACCAAATGATGTATTTTTGAAGGGAATTCTTATGATGGAGGAAACAATTGTGGTTTACCAATGGAGTAGGATGTTTTAGCCGTCGAATTAGAATTTAATAGTCTATTAAATCCTAATCCCCACTATCTACATTAAAAATTTTTAGCATGCAACACAAAATTGCTTTCAGTAGCAATCAAACCATTAAAATATGTGTTTGCTAATCTACCAGATTACCAATAGTAATAGCATTTTTTACTCTTTTTAAAATTTTGTCTTCTCGTTTAAAGTATCAACCTTAATTCTCTCCCCTTTTTTTAAAGAAAAAAATATCCTTAATTCTTTATCTTTTCTCTCATCCACTGCTTGCATCGGCTTCGTACCCTTCCCTGCCGATTCTCTTCCCCAACCAACCAATCCTCGCATGCGATTTCTTTATCCCTTTTTTCCGACCAGCCATTTCTTTATCCCCTTTTCCCCTTCATGCTGACGTTGTATATTTCCTCCCCACACTCCACCACCATCTGATCTCCTCCTTTCTGGAACATCACCGTTCAGTTTCCCTCCATTTCCCAGCGATGTCGACGCCTCACACCGATGCAAAACGATGAGATCTATGTTTTTTGTGTTCAAGAATTTCTTTTACAAGAAAATAAATTGCTTTAATTTTATGTTTTTGTAGAGAATATATTTCCCTCCTTTAAACCATTAGTTTACCCAAAGTACACCGGTAGATTGTTTTTCATTTTCTTTTTGGTTCTTCAACCACTGATTTACTCCAAAGTAGACTAGTGGTTTGCTTAATGACCACATGTTTACTCAAAAATAGACCAACAATTGAAAAGGGAGTAATGTGGACTTTTTAATCGAAGGCATTCTTACTTATCAAAATACAAAAGATAAACTGATAAAGGTCAATAGGGTTCATTCAAAAGTAATGCATGACCTAATGAATTCCACAAAAAAAATAAAAAAAAAAAAAATAAATAAAGGATCAACGTCATAGCTTTTCAATTAAGTTGAAATGGGAAATTTATATTACAAGTGTACAAACTGAGCCCCGACCGCTGAACATTCCAAGTGCATGAATCTATGTATATAGATTACGTAAGAGTCCATAGCTGCAGCTAATCACCACGTGCGAAACAGCACGAGATAAGATCATAGAAATGTTACTACCACATGGCTGCTAAATTGACTACGGTCAAAAGTCAGTTGATGAACTTAAGAATATATATATATATATATATATATATAGACACACACATATGAGAATTGAATGGATAGGCCGGTAGAGAATAACGACCAAGAAGAGGTCAAATCCACACTATCTACACTTTCGGTGCTTATAAGAAATTAGTGATAATGAAGTTTCTCCACCAATTAGGTTGAATCTATTTTTACAAGACTTTTTTAGCAGACGCTTAGATGAAATTTTACAAAATTTGTATTTTTTTTAAATATTACATCTCTTTATTTTTTTTCATTCAGCTTGTTAATTTAATTATGTCTCTACAATTGTCTAGTTCGTTAATTTTTCTAGCTCCGTTCTTGCAATAAAGAATCCCCTGAGGTTTTATTCTTGGATTATCACTTGGCCGAATAAGCCTAGTTGTAATATCGTGTTATATATTGGTGGTGTGTGAATTGTGATATATCATAAAATATGGTTTTGTTAATATTCTAGGACCACTATGTTCTTAAGCAACAATATTTGGGCATGTTTAGTGCTCAAGGAGAAACTAGAGCATTTTTCCTTTCTTAACTATTCATGTTAAATGTATATCCTTAGCATGCCAATAATTATTTTATTTTATATGCACGATGATATTTTGGAAAGTAGATATTGTTTTGATTCTTATCGCGAAACCTTTCATACCCTATATTTCAGATTTATTCATACAATATATTTTTAGTTTTTAATCTCATCAAATTTATACCTTCAGATTAGATTTAATATTTCAACTTATAAAATTACCAAAATCCCCTCAAATTAAAAAATAAGATAACTTCAAAAACTTAAAAAAAACTTTATACTAAGGTTTTTGCCTTAAAAATATACTAAATACCTTAAAAATAAGCGTTTTATGTGTTTTTATTTTTGTTTTCTTCTTATTTTTTGAAAGTTTTTTTTTTTTTTTTTACATTTTACTTAAGGATAATTTGTCAATTTAAAGGTCAAAATTAACTATTGATTGAGGTAAGGTGTTGATTTGTGTATTAAATCTAATATGAATGTATACATTCGATGAGATGAAAAATCAAAAATATAGTTTTTGAATAAACCTAAAACATATGGTATAGAAAGATAAATATCCCTTAAAAAATTCTCCCTCAAGTATTGCTAACAATTGTGCTCCTAATCTTTTAAAACGTAATATTTGTCTCTCGTGATTTATAAAATATGAAAAAAACTCCTTCCATGAAGATCTTTAATAGAAACAACACATGTAATATAGAAGATGAGGATCACTAAACAATTTAGTGAGCAACTATTTTGTTAGTTTTTCCCTATGTAATCACACGGAAGGAAGTGAAACGAGAAATTAATATTTTTAACTTTTTTTAATTTTTCTTAATAATTAGATTTTGTAAATTACACCAAGTTTTCTATTTAAATCATCTTTAGAAATATAGAAAGTTGCCAAAAAGTTTATGCATTATATATTACATGTTAAGTATGTGTCGATATCCATTAATAATATTGAAAAAGCGCCTTTTTTTATTTATAAATTTAAGATGACAAATATTATGTTTTGAATATACAGATTGTAACAACAACTATAGTAAAAAGTTTTTTGTAACGAATCCAAAGTATAAAAAGAATTAGATTGATGTGCAATTTATTATTCACTTTTCATTTCAAACTCATCATTTCGTATTAGATCCCATTACGTCTAGATAAACCCACCTATGAAGTGACGAAGTACAGTTGGATTAGTCCCACGTCAAGAACATCGCTTATTGCGATTTAAGATTAACTTTGGGACCCCTTTAAAAGTTAGATTTGATGAATCATCGATTTGAGATTAACTTTGGGACCCCTTTAAAAGTTAGATTTGATGAAGTAATCCCCACAACCACAAGAAATTCATTCACCAATCAATTTTGAGGCAAATAAATGAAAAATACCCTTAAAAACGTCCCCACAAGACGCAAAATCATTAAAATTTCTTCTTTTCCATCAAAGCAGAAAAGCGTCGGTGTTCGGCGAAAATTGCTTACATCTTACAACTTCCTGGAAATTTCATGCAAAATTTTGGGAAATCTGAACTTGGACTAATTTGAAAAGTTTATAAACTTACCACCCAAAAAAAAAAAGGGGGAAAGACACCACCAAAAAACGTGGTCCAAGGAACTTTCACACCTCATATTTTATTTAATTGCTAAAGACAAAGAACAAGTCTTGATAATTTCATCATATGTTTATCATTCTTCTGTTTTAGGTATGCATCAAACTTTCAACGTACTCTTAAATTAAACTGAAAAAAGAAATAAAAAATGATACTGAGAATCCAGCTCTTTTGCTAATTTTCAACGGAAATCGATTGCAATTTTTGTTACCAACTAACGACAATGACAATGAGTTGTTAGTTTTTTTTTATTAATAAAGTATAGTTTTCAGATATCATATTAAAATATAATATGTTACATGTCACATTTGGTTTAACAAAATTTAGTCTACCAATACTTTATATTTAATATTTTTTGAATAACAACAAAATTGTGATAAAAAATCCTAAAAACCGTTTGATCTAATGGATGACATAAGAGCTTGAGAAAAACTATTCCCCAAGGGCTAGCTCACGAGGATATAATGCCTAATCTGGAACAGTAAGTATTTGATGTGGTACAAATTTAACTTCAAACACCCCCTCTTCACACCAAGCAGCTTACCATGCGGCATGGGTCGGGATCCGAACTCATCACCTGTGCAAAAGTTTCACTACCACGATAAATGTACTTAGAACTCGTTTCCAAAAGCCAAGTCAAACATAATAGCCAATAATTTAGCAAATGTGGAAAAAATTCCAATTCTAAGATGAAAGCAGATCATCTACGAATATAAAAATCTGAATAAGAGCATCATTAATTTAAAACAAAAATGATTTTTTATCTTCTTTTTTTTTTTTAAAAAAAAAGGGGAGGATAAGAGGAGTGAACTGAAGGCCATCATTGGTGGATCAAATCTGCTAGTGTGAGCCCACGAGATATACGCATAATCATCTTTGGGTCCCACTTAACGACTCACCACCAATAAGCGATGAAGCCAGGAACAAAACAAACTCAATATATTTCGTCCCTTCCACAGCAAATAATCGCCGGAGAAAGTGTAAAAAAATAGCCGAGCAAATCTGGGATGGGTCAAAATCAAACGACGCTGGCAATGGGCCCCACTTTAGGATCTTTGAAGCACTAACGAAGGCCCAGATGAAAATCTCGGGCCCACCATCTCTTTTCGCGCACATAATTGAGTACTCGGAGGCGGAGATGGAGATGAAGATGGAGATGGAGTTCGGACATTGACTCCTCCACGACCCCCGGCCGCATTTGGTGCTGCCATGCGCTTACCTTTACGGTGACCCGTCGTTTTGTTTCTCTTCATGTATCTTCATTGGCGATTCGTCTTTCAATTGTTAGATCAAAAAAAGTGATTTTGACCGGCTTTAGCGTTGAAAAATAAATACCAACAATAGGGTCCTGCCGAAAGAACACCAATTTTCACTTTAATGCATTTTTTTCCTTTTTAAAATAGTTTTTGCACGAAGTATTTGTTTTTAACACTCTGTTTAGTAGTGTTTAGTAGGAGAGATAGAGAATAAGAAGAATAGATAAGGGATAAAGAGTAAAAAGAAAGGAGATAAATCCAATATATTATTTGATAGGATACATGAAACCTGTTAAAAAAAATTAATATATAGTATATTTAGATTTTTTATTAATAATTTATTTATAGTGTAAAATAGTCTTTTTAAGCCAATTTGGTGATAGAAGCTGATAAAAATTTAAGGGTCCATAAAAGTATCAAACCTATAAATATTATTTGTTTCATATCATATTAAAAAAATTATCAAAATATGAACAATTTAATAGTGTTAATATATATATATATATATATATATATATTGGACGGTCGGTTCACATTTTGGGTTTTAATAATTGACCAAAGGCTATATCAAAAAAAAAAAAAAAAAAAAAAAAAACCAAACCCGGAGTGACTGTCGGTCTCACCAAAGGGTTTGCATCTGCCTCTCACGTGGAGTACTATAGAACCGACAAATTCCAAGCATTTCTCTCAAACACTCTACACTCCCAACTAAACAGTGACATTTTGACGGCTAAATGGGATATTTTTCGTCAATTTGAGCATTTTTAGCCTAGTGAATCCCTTCGTTTCTCCGCAAAGAATATTTCAAAAAACCAAAAAAAAAAAAAAACCCGCATAAAGAGGCTTTAGTTTTACTAATTTTATTCGAGTATTCTTCTTAGCAAAGTGAGTATTATATTCTAGTATTTTCCTCAGCAAAAAGATGGCATTTCACTATGAAAGAACGTATTTCAAAGCAACATAGGCATAAGAATTGCTGTGCTAATTGAATTTCACTCATTATTTTTTTTTAATTTCTTTGGAAAGCATTCTTAAAGGCAATGAAATATGCTTTTAAATAATTGGTGTGTTCGAATATTTTTCAAAGCTTTTATTTTCTACCGTTTACTCTTAATGAGAATTTTATTAAAGTTTTTGACAGTTAAAAGTAAATTAAGTACAGTTTTTAACTGCTATATATATATATATATCATGATTATATCATATCATATCATATCATGCCAAATAAAAAATAAAAAATTAATAAACCTGATAAAAATTCGACCAGATTCAGAATTTATGGGCACAATAAAGGCAAAGGCAAAACAAATTAATCTATGGTCATTGATAGATTTAGAATTTATTTTACTGCGCGCACAAGTGAAGGTAAAACATATAAATTTAAATAATAAGAATAAGGTAAAATTTTAAATGCATATTAATATGAGTAATTTAATGATGTTTTTCGTATATGAATAAATAACTCTAATATTCTTTTAAAATATCTTCCATAACTATTAGAACTTAAAAAACAATATTCAATGCATGCACCTATAAGGGTACTTTGTTTATGTATTCTAATAAAATATAATAAATCTAAACTATAACATACAAATATAAACATAAATATTCTCTAAAAAATCATGGATCTTTTTAATATCTAATTGATAAATTTATCCTTACATAACTTCAGATATTAATTTTGACTACTAGATAAATAATGAAAAATAAAAGCATGAAAGTAAAATCAAAAAGAAAGAAAGTGAAGAAGAAGAGAGAAGTTATATAATACTCCAGTTCCTTTTTTATTTTTTTAAATTAATATATAACGTAGCAATTATTAAAAGAAATAAAAGCAAGAAGTAATGAAGAAGAGAGAAAAAAAAAATACTTCAGGAAGAAAAGCCAAAAATATAGTGGAGGAATAGCAATAATAATGGCGGCACATGTTAAACAATAACAAACACATAATACAAAAGGTCGTTTTTCAGTGTCGCTCTCTTAAGACCATTGGGAACAAGTGTTTCTACTTAATTTTTAAAATTATGACTTATCTATTAAGTTTTTTTTTTTTCAAGATGTTAATTGTACCTCTATTCTAAAAAGATTATGTTTGTGTCTCCACTGATCAATCAAAATATATTGATGTATTTTTATTTACAAGAAAAAATAGTTTATTTTCGCTCAATAATTGTAATATGTAATTATAGTATCATTTTATTAAAATGTTTTTTATTTTATTCATGATGCTCCACGTGTTAAAGAAAAAAAAAAGTCTTGCCTTCGCCACTTTAAATTTGTGGCTGATGATGTTAAATACATTATAGGCGGTGGATAACTTTAAAGAAGATCAAGAGACTACAGACACTGAGATCTAACACTACATCACAGTACACAGACTTGGGAAAACTCAAGGGGTGGGAAACCCACTTCTATTATTACAATAGAAAACCAAACGGCAAAAACACACACAGCGAAACCATCACCACTCTTATTTGACAAACACCAAAACTAAAACAAAATATTACAATCCAAATGACAAATACACAGATTATGGTGACGATCCAAGCTCGGCCATGGATGAGAAAGAAGATCCCAGCAAAGCATATGGTTTGAAAACGAACCAATAAGAGGGCCAAGCCATTGACTCTTGAGGCACACTTGTCGCCACCCATCACCACCAGCTAGTGGTAGCGCAACTCCTAGGACCCTAACCCTTTGACCAGAAACACATATCTCTCGGAAAGAGAAGCCTTGGTCCGCAACATACCCTCTAGCCTGCAAAAAGGAGAGCTTCGAAACCCCCTCCCTGCCACATTTGATCATCATGTTGCACTGCCTTGTCATAGAAGGTAGAAAACCTTCACCCCCCTCCCCCTTAGCCCAACAAAACTCCCCCCACCCAAGCACCAAACGCACAACCACCGCCTAAAAACCTTTCATTGTCTTACATGAGACTTTCCATGGGGCTAGGAGTCCGAAAACCAGCCCAAGCCAGTGTCAGACTCTGGCTCTTCAAAACCTCTTATGGAGTCAATGCAATAAGAAAGAAAGTTTAGGAAAAATTCTAGCAGAGGAAAGAAAAGGAAATGGCTCGACTTTGTTTTGCGAGCTTTTTTAATTCATGATAACAAATGTGATGGCTACAAAATATATATATATATATATATTATTTAGAAATTTTAGTTGAAATTGAAAGTAGAACTGAAGTATTATAGCATGTAAAAATTTTATACTGTAGCATATTTTTACTTTACAATATAACAGTAAGAGCTTTAAATTATTTGAGTTAGAATTGAATTTGTCAAGCACTTTAATAGACTTTTGAGAATTTTTGAGAGAACAAATTATAAATTTCCTTAAATTATATATATAAAATTTTACAAAATACAAGTTGAACTGCGGTTTACTCTTGACTGTAGGTGGTTCCTCTCCTGTATATCGTGTGCAAAAACTTTTATTTTTTGACTTGAGCTTGAAAGTGAGCAAGAACCCTTCCAAGCTTAATGGCCACCTTGACATTAACGGGAAAGAGGAAAATTCCCGTTCGGTCTTCAGCCTCATTCATTTACCAAAGTTGCATGGAATTTCGAGCAAAATAAATATACATTACATATCATGGTAATTACGAATGCCCTTGACGTGAATCAATCAGTCAGGTACTAGTATTTCAAGTCCAAACCTATGAGCAACAAGCAAATTACCGTAGCAACATTGAAGTTAGAGCCCAAAAGGCAAAAGAAAACACGGAACACCGAACCAAGAGCTACAGCTGGACAAGGGGGAAGACTGTTGGTTTACTAGTTTTGCTAGTTTTGCGGCTACATATATGTGTGTGTATATATATATATATATGTATGTATATATGTTTATCTTTTGTGAGTCTGGGCAAAAAGCTTACACGATTCTAATTTCCAAATGCCAACTTCTTGTGGCTGGTATTTTGGTGTAACTAATAAACTAACTGTATAGGTCGAGTAAAATAAACGTATTCTAGGATTCTAAGGTTAAGTGGGCAAATGCTTTGCACATGACCTGAAAGAAACCCCGATTGGAGGGGATGACATAAATGGCCTCAACATTTCGCTTTCTTGAAGACAACACTCAATTTGCATATACAGTGATATAATAATAATAATAATAATAATAGCGACTTAAAAAGTAACATACAATCAATTTGTAGAAAAGTGTGGTTTTTACAAGATCTAAAAGTCAAAAATAAAATTCTTTCGGTCGAATTTCCACTAAAAAAGGTTTACAATTATTAACCCTTTTGGTTGGATCGACAAATATGTTTAGATTTTGTTACTTTAATAATTTAATTAACTTTTTAAAAGTTTAATTTGCAACCATCAACATTAAAAATTTGTTGTATGCAATACAGAACTATTTCTAATCATGAATTAGATCATTAAAAAGTCGTGAATTCTTATCGTTGAAAAGACAATTTTGCTTTACCAGTAGAACATGGTGTTTTAGTTATCATATCATGATTGTAATTGTTAAATCTGTAACTATTCACGTTAAAATTTCCAACACTTGATATAAAACTGCTTCTAATTGCAAATATACCGTTAAAAAGTTAATACGACAGCTAAATTACCCATGCTTCAAGATGGAGCAAAACTGTCTTTTCTATCATAAAAATTACCTTAAAATAGGGGTGGCAATTCGTGTCAGTGGGTCGGGTTTGGGTTGTGTTAATGGTTAATTTTTACATAAACTGACTCGATACTAACACGATTAGTGACACAAACAGCTTGAGAAATCTTAACACTAACATGACTTGTACTAACTCATTTTTTATGCAACCTATGAAATGCTAATGACCTACAACCTACCAATGACGGAACTTGTCAACCCGTAGTAGCCCACGATAACCCGTGACTTTTTTTTAGCTTTAAGTTTTCACTATTACAACATAAAAACAAACATAAATAAATTTCCTCAAAATCAATAAATTCCATACTACAACAACAAAAAGTGAGTCATTAAATTTTAAAAAACATCCAAGAAAATAACAAGTCTAACAAAATAAAAAAGCCTCAAGTGATCAAGCTAAAATCATCTTCTTATTGTTCAAGAGTTAAAATCAATTTAATCTGAAACTTAGTCTAAGTTTAAGTAAGCTAGTAATTTGTCTTATGGGTATATTTGATAGTAGAAAAAAAATTAAAATATTTAAATAATTAAACGTAGGTTAGACGAATCATTTTAGTGCCATACAAGTTCACTTGAATACGACCTATTTTAGGACATATCAGTTTCGAATTAACAGTAAAATGACCTATGGTTATTTTTTTTACCTTAACTCGTAGAAAAAAAAATGTCGGATTCATGTCACGTTGTCGTGTTATAACCTATAGTGTTGATCCTATGTTAAAATTAATCAAATAATTAAAATAATAAGACCTGTTGGTAGAAGCATGATGATGAATGTCCAACTATAAGTTTTTCCTACTAATAATAATAATAATAATAGCAGCAATAATAATAATGGTAGTATAAAGAAAACGGAAATAATTGACGGGGCGCACGGGAAAAAAAATGTTTTATGTAAGCTTGGGAGTGCCTATTGGCCGTTATTACGTTAACACACATTATGACATGCTATAAGTGGACAACTACACGTTCCAAGCGGGCCCCACAACTTGGGGTTCACTTGAAGTGAAGCCTCGTGTTGGCAGACTAGGGTGGGTCCCCCTAGGCGGTCAAGTATTTTAGCAGCCACATAAATAACGAATATGGGGTGGCGCACGTGAGGCGGCGTTAGTAACTTTTTTTTTTTTTTTTTTGCACTGACGTTGGCTTTGGTACTTAAAAATTCTTGTTCCATCTTTTTTTTTTTTTGGCTAGGCTGTTTTGGTAGTACTCAATTGCAATGGCATAAAAAGAATGGCATATACAAATAATGTCCTAGGAGCTCTTTAAATAAAAAAAAGTTTTAAGAAATCTGATTTTTTATGTTGGTGTCGCTCTCTCCAATCTGGTTTAATTTTAATTTCCATGCATTATATTTATTAATTTTTAAAGGAGTTATATACCTTTGAAGGAGTTGTATGTTTTTTAAACTGGCATATTTATATCAATGCGACTATCTTGTACTATTCTTTTTTTTTTTTGGAAAGTTTACTCAGCTATATTAGTAAAACTGATTTTTAAGATTTTAATTGTTAAAACTGAGATAGCTAATCATTCTCAAATACCACGATTTGGAGTGATTTTTGACTTGATTAGGCCCTTAGCAACTTGGCTAATTGATTGTGTATTATTTATTTATTAATTAATTTAAAGGGGATCGATATAATATCTCTTTGCTTGCAAGCACTAAAATTGATCATAAAATCTGAATATCAATTTGTTTAATAATATGCTTGTGTGTAACTACTTGGTTAAATAAAAAAATATATTTATAATTAACTCAAAATAAGATTTGCTAATTATATTTTAATAAGTCAATTGTCAAATTATTTGGTAATTTGATAAACAATTTGCTACCAATTTTATACATCTTGTGTAACATTGATATATTATGAGGTCTATAATACTGAGTTATATATTTTTTTTTTGTGTCCTCTTTTCTATTTCTGCATAGAAAGAGAAGATAATCGAAAACAATAAGCTTGTTTAATAAAAATGGTTCTAAATAATTTTTTAGTTGAAAATAATGTAAAACTTTCACGTATTATAGTAAAAAAAATTACTATAATATAAAAATCTCATATATATATTACAATATTTATAGTTTTAACTAATAATTTAATATTTTAAGGCGCCTAATAAATTGTACTACTGTAGAAGAGAAAAGGGTGTTGTAGATTGATACGGACTGGGTCCCAAGGCTGAAATGCGGTGCCGCAACAGAATTGTTAACATCTTATTTATTTATTTATTTTATGTAGGAAGAGACTGATAACGTTGTTAATACCCAGAACGTGGCCACATGTGAAAAGCTTAGCTAGCCAAAGTTGGCTCTTCCCGGTTTTCTGATCGAAGTTACATGCACTGCCTCAATTTCGTCTTTCTAACCTTATGGCTCATGCTGACATCACCACGCAGCCCTCTGCACGCAAAGCAACTTGGCCATTTTGGATTTTGATGTATTCTGGGGGGTTCGGTGAAAATGCAATTAATATTATCTTCCCTTCTTATCCTTTCTTGGAACTAGGCATATATGGTCAAATTTTAGGTGGTTAGTTTGAGCCGTCACCAAATATTTGGGTCATAGATGCAGTCGCTATGATTAATATTTAATGGGTTTAGAAGCCGGATTTTAAAATAAATTGCAATAAATATTTTTTTGAACTTTATTAAGTAACCCAACAAAATCAGTTTCAACAAAATTTTTAATTGTTATATTATAAAGCTCTTACGTACTATATGTTAAAATTTGTTGTCTTATTTTTTTATCCCCTTAGCTATTCCCCCAATTAAATTTTGACACCAAAATAAATTGTTTAATTACTTTTAATATTTAGGTCTTATTTATATGCTTAAATTGTTAAGTTTAAATGATGGAGCGTATAAATATTAGGAAGATAGCTAAAGGGACAGAAAAATAAGACAACAAATTTGGACTCACAATGTCAAGTAAAAATAGTGTTTTTAATCAATCAGTTCAAACTAATTCTCTTAAACACTCTAATAATGAAGTAAATAATATATTTCACGATATATTTCACGATATAAATATTATTTATTTCTTTCACCTATTTTAAATTGAATAATACTTGAACTACCACTTTTGTTTGCTATTTTTTTTTGAGTGAACTATTTACTATTCTTTGTTTAGTGTCATATAGTAACAATGTGCGGTTTATATATGCTAAAATCAATTATATGATGTTGCTTTTTCACTGACAAAATAAAAGGTAATATTAAAAATTGTCAAGCTATAAGTGGTGAACAAAAAAGCCTAAATAAAATTATGAATTTCCACGTTACTTTTTTCTTTCTTTAAAAAGTTGAAAATTTTTTAGTTAATTAACAAATGACACTACTAATAAGTTAGAAATTTCTGCTTGAGAAATTCAATTGCGGCAGCACTTGCTTTTTGTTTTGGGCAAAGCATATTGAAAGTATATTTCCCCATAATCGTTGGAATTCATAGCCGGCAGGCCAAATTTGACATTTGCTTATCATCAATCTTCACACCTACATTGTTTTATGGTATAAATATTGAATAGTCAACCTTTCCAAATGAATCTTTCTTGATTCACATTTTCACATGAAATATAACAATTCCTTCGAGTTCATACTAGTCAAAAAACAAAAAACTTTGCCACAAACGTCAAACCCTATGTATGTGACTTGTGAAGGCAGATGCGTAAATTGCATTGGTTTTTTATGTACATTTCACACCACCTCAAGAGATGATCAACATTTATACAAATATATATATATATATATATATATATATATATCCTTTGAATTGTTTTTTATGCCCATATTTCGTGAGCTGTTCACATTAAGGAAATTTTAGCAAAATCATGTGTTGCTCATGCTGGCAATAATTGCAAAACTATATTATGAAAAGCATCCAAATTTATTTTCCTCCTCACATTTTATCAATTAAGGCAGGGACTAAAAATTGTGGGGCCTTATTATGGACATCATTTACTAGTCACGCTTTCCATATTTTTGTGATCTATTTTTTAATTTTTTTAGGTAGTTATTCTTTCTTTTTCTTGAAGTAACAAACTAGAGGTCCCTTTACCTATTGCCTTATTCTTTCACGTTGAGAGAGATAGAAGGGGAAACAAAGAACTTTGGTAGTATTTATTTATTTTTTTTCGGAAGACACATAATATTTTTGTTAGTTACGCGCAAATGCACGTTTTTATGAAGTGCCTGCATAAAGCCAAATCCAGAAGGATGAAAGAAGCAAAACTAGTGTGTTTTTATTTTTTGTTTAAAACTTGATTAAAATAATGTACTTTGCAAAGTATGACAAAATCCTTTCAAGATTTTCACCACCCAAATATGAGCCTCATGAACTAATATTTTTATAATTAGCGCATGAATCTTGTGGGAAAATCATATCTCAACAGTTTAAGCACTTTTTAATATAAAAAAATTAAAAAGGGTATTGGGATATCGACATTCTTTTAATCCAAACCATGGGCGTTTTTGTAATTTCAACATTATAATCCGTCAAAAGAGTTCTCTTAAGAAACTATTTTCATTTTTTTTTTTTCCAATTTAAGTGGTGGAAATCATATCAAACACGTTTCGGATTTAATTTAAGCGGAATCAGAAAATAGTCGTCCAAGTGCAAAATATCCTTGCCAATCACGTGCCTTTATAATGGTTTGAGCAAAAATCCTTAAGACCCCTTTTACAATTAGAAATTCCCACTCACCAATCTTCCCTTCTTCTTCTTATATAAAAGCCCCCTTTGACGCAGTTTTGCTCTGCTTTTCCTCAAACAGAGCAAAGCAAAACCAAAACAGAGTTTTTTCTCTTCTCATACTAATGGAGTGGGTTCGCGGAGAAGAAATCGGCCGTGGAAGCTTCGCCACAATCAGCAAAGCAACACCCAGAAAAACTTCTCCCCATTTCCCTTCAGTCGTGGCCGTGAAATCTTCCGAAGCTTCTTGCTCGGCTTCGTTGAAGAACGAGAAGAGAGTGCTTGACATGATCGGAAGTTGCCCACAAATCATCCGATGTTTCGGCGAAGAGCGGAGCTTAGAGAACGGCGAAGAGTTCCACAATCTTTTCTTGGAGTTCGCCTCCGGTGGGAGCTTGGCCGACAGAGTCAAGTCCCACGGCGGTCGTTTGTCGGAATCGGAAATTCGGCGGCACGCAAAATGTATACTGAAAGGGCTCGCTTTCGTTCACTCGAGAGGGTTTGTGCACTGCGATGTTAAGCTTCAGAACATTCTTGTTTTCGATGATGGAGATGTCAAGATTGCCGACTTCGGGCTGGCTAAAGAGACGGCGAAGAAATTCCATAAGTGCGAGATAAGAGGAACTCCTCTGTGCTTGTCGCCGGAGTCGGTAAACGACAACGTTTATGAATCACCGTGCGATATTTGGGCTCTCGGCTGCGCGGTGGCGGAGATGGCGACTGGAAAGCCGGTGTGGGACCACAAGGCCGGGGCGAGTGTTTGGCCTCTGTTATTCAGAATTGGCGGAGAAGAAGAGCCGGCAATTCCGTCGGACTTTTCCGAGGAAGGCAAGGATTTTCTCAGAAAGTGCTTCGTTAAGGATCCAGCGAAGAGATGGACGGCCGAGATGCTTTTAAGCCACGCGTTTGTTGTTTCTGATCATGATGATGATTTTGATGGCACTGTTCTATCAATGAACAACAATGCTCCCTCAACTTCCCCAAGATGTCCTTTCGATTTCCCCGAATGGATTTCGGCTTCGGAGCCGGAGTTTTCATCGGAATTCGATTACGATTTCTCTTCAACAGCCTGTTTTCCTTCGCCGGCGGACGATCGGCTTCTGAACCTGGTGACCGACAAGACTCCCAATTGGTCGTTTTCCGACAGTTGGGTCACAGTTAGGAATTCCAACATTTCCTGCTGATTTTTTTTTCCTTTTTCCTTTGTAAATATTCAGTACTAAAACAGAGATTTTTTTTTTTCCTCTACTGTTAATCTGATCAGAATGTAAGTTCATTGATATTTCTTTGTACAAAACCAATTTTGATCGAGGTATAATATTATCTGAGGTATTTTTCCCAGCGAATTTATTTATTTTTTTCATTTCTGGGCTGATATTTACTTATTTATTTATTTTTGTCGAGCGTTTTTTACGGTGTGCTAATAATAGTAATTTTTTTTTTTTGGACAACGAAAGGTTTTGACGTTAACTTGTTTGGACCCAAAAAGTGGGTGAAGAGCCACGTTGAAATGAAACTCGTACACATATAAATTCCTTTCAATTTGGTTCTTGGAATTGAGTCTTTCCACGGGTACAAGTTTAAGGCTGAGAAGTCTTTCTTGACACTAAATTCATGATCTCATTCATATTCAAAGTACCTTGCAGCAGACTTATTTTACTCTTATTTTTGAATATCCAGCCTTTTCATGCATTTCTTTTCTCTTCTTTTTCTTTATTTGGGCAATTTTTTCCCAGTTTGGAAAGGTAAAAATAACCCATCGATAGAAGTTTGTCTTTTAGCTGTTTATGTCAGAATTATGATTTTAACCAAGTCTAACAAAAGATGCATGTATTATGTGGTTTTTGACAAAAGTGATATAAACTACTTTTTTAATTATAAACAATATAAAATTTTTATAGTAACAATAAAAAAATTATTACAGTATAAAGCTCTCATATGTTACAATAAAAATAATTCTAAATAATAATTTTAACCACCCAATCAAATTAATTTTGTGTTGTTAATCTTACACCTGACCAATCATTTGTAATACGAAATAACAAGTTATTAGGCAGGGAAAAGCTAGTTTTAAAAATAATAAAATCTGACGCAAGATTCGTTGGCCATAAAAGAATTTTTTTCAAATGAATATTGCGTGATTTCACCATTTAAAGTTGTTTGTTTGTTTCCTTTTTCGTTTCTTTTCTTTTTCCTTTTTTTTTTTTTTTTGGTTATTATGGCCTTGATTTTGAAGTTATTATGAAGTACAGGTCCTCAACTCCTGGTCACGTTTGTGCATCTGCGGTTTCTTTAATTGTTTATTGTCCTAATTGGAACTGAGAAGCTTCATTGAAATTTAAAAGCACAGAAGGGGAACACAACAAATCAAAGGAAGCAGAGCAGAAACTACTAACAGAAAAGATTCATTGTTTTGGACACTATTTTATATTTGATAAATTAAATACTCCCCTTTTTTTTTCCTTTTTTTTTCTTTTTTGGGTGGTAAAATTAATACTGTGTTCCAAAACGACATAATCTAGAACATCAATTATTTTTTTATATGTTTGATAGTTCAGAATCAAGTATCAACGAGTTTCACAATGAGATAAAGGTGGAATCAAAATTGAAACGTTGCTATGGTCAATTCCATTGATAGTTTTGGACTTTGCAACGCGTGGAAATTAGAATTATAATAGGATCTTTGGGTACATCCCATGATTGATTTTTATTTAGTCACGACACGTCTTCATGATTAGCAAGGAGAAGCAAGTTACTTCCAATGATAGCAATAATAATTCAGCTTTTTTTTTTTTTTTTTTGAGCCGAAATATTTCTCTTTCAATTAAAACAAAGTGGCCTTTTCCACGTGATGTCGTTCATCTGCGAGAGTCAAAACGGCATACCGTTTAGTTGAAAGTTGTTTCCTCTAAAAGTATTGACGACATGTCGTGTTTTAGCAATGGCTGAAATGCAAGTTGTTTAGGCAAATTTAGGTCCCGTCCCATCACAAGCACCTACAATCTCACTGTCACATTGGTTTACCCTTTGTTCTTTGGTAGTTTAATGGTTAGCAAAACATCTCCTAGCTCCTAGAGAAGCGGTTGAACAGCTGCGAGCCATAGGTTTTCTTGAGAACGACAATACCATGGGCCGCGATGCAATTATCCTTCATGAGATGCCCTTTTGTTATAAATTCAAGCCAACTAGACTTTCGTGGAAGGTCTGTTTATAGGTTAATAGTTCCCGAAAAAGTTAATATCTCCATTAGCTAAACCCTTTCTCACCCTACCTTTGGATTCGTATTTTGTTCATGGCACGAGAATTCTTCACAAAGGGGAAGAATCATATTCGATATTTGGGCTTATACCCAGCCTATGAATAATGGTTTGTCTTGTTAGTCGGTGTTGTTGCTGGATGTTAAGGTTCTAGGGCGCCATGATCCTTCTATCTAGAAAAATCGATAGCACTGCCTTCCTTCAACTTTCAAAGGTAGGAGCTGCATCAATCATCGCTACAATGAATGTCAGTGGTTCAAGTCCTCTTATCTATAACCTTCTATTTAGTACAACAGTTCGAACTCTTTCAATTTGAACCATCCACAATATAAAGTTCTTAACAGCTATAGTGTAAAGTAAAAGGTAGCTAGAGCATAAAGCTCTCATCAGCTATAATATTTTGAACTAAAATAAAACAAACCATTGGTTTAAACTATTCTCTTAGACATCCTATAAATTTCTAAAAACAAAAAGAGAAAATTACATAGTTTTGCTACACTTTTAAAAGTTGTACTTATTTATACCATACTAAAAAAATGCCACACTATTATTTATATTACATATTAAGTTATACCACAAATAAACATGTGTGGCATTTATAAAAAGTAAATCTTAAAAGATAGTATTTATGAATATTCCCCCAAAAAATCCATGTTTTTGAAAACTTTTTAAAAAATCCTCAATGACATTCACTAGATCCTCATCGTATGTGATCGAGACCAAAGCATCAGATCATCTGTCAGAAGTTGGCAATGGAAACTCACCGACATGCCATACAGCTCAACGAGCTTCAAAATCATCTTTGTAATTCCACATACTCAAATAACACCGTTTATAAACGACACAAATTCAACAAAATGACTAGGGTGTTTAGCTTTTAGTTAGAACCAATTAGTTCTAACCAACAAATAGTATAAAGCTCTCAATAGCTATAGTATAAAGCTTTTACATGTTAGAGTATTTTTAAACTAAAATTAGTTCTAACTATACTTCTTAAACACCCTAGACAATAGAATAATAGAGCATGAAAAAAGGAGAAAAAAAGTTACGAACGAATACTTTATAAACCCAAGAAAGGAAATGGAGTGATCAACGTTGAGGACCCAATCCCAGCCCATCATCGGTCTGATTTGTATCCTGATCTTGATTCAAACCTCGATCCCGCTTATCAGTTCGACTTTGGCCTATTCATCTAATTCTGACATTGAGCCCAAGTCAACAATATTTTTGTTTTTGTTTTAAAAAATATGTAATAAATTATTGTTTATCAAACATTTTTTTTGTCTAAAAAATAAAAATGAGAGAATATTTTTGTTTTTCTGTTTGAAGAAATAAAATAAAAAACAATATTATACAGATCCTTAGTTAACATTAATCAATGCTATTTTAATCAACTTTCATCTTCAGGTGTTTTACGCCGTATACAGGGATGACATTCTTATATGGAGGTATAAGGATTTGTGGCTTGAGGATATTGTGTAGGGTTGAGGTGGATATAGGAGTTGAAAGCACAAAAACACAAAAAAGGGAATCGATATCTATTCCTACCTAAATTTTGTCAATTGTAATGTTTGAGAAGGGTCAAGCAAGGTAGTTGGCTTAGAGGAAAGAGACAAAAAAGAAGACTAATGTTTTTAGAACTTAATAGTTTTAGTTAATTTGAATGTATATAACATCTCTACTTATCATAGATTCTTTTAGTAATTGTGTTTAGAATACACCAGAATTTATAGTAGTTCACTCTTAGAGTATAAGTTATATTCACTACTAGATGGTTTTCACTAGAAGAGAATGTAAACGTACAATGTATTCTTATACAAAAGCAAGGTTGAGCTTGGGATGTTTAGATTCCTTCAAAGGGAATTCTAATTCGACTTATAGAGAAAACGATCAACCCATGAAGTTGATCCACTATTCCCATTATGGAGTGAATGCAAGTTGTAGGATAGTGTGAATTTCCTTGTAGCTTGTGGAGTGTTTATGTGTCATCATCCTGCTCCGAGCGCGTGCTTGCAAGTGTTGACATGGGGGACATGGCTTATAGCGTCGGTGATAGGCAAAGTCGCCGAAATCGAGCACTCTAAGGGGGTCAAATACTCGTGCTTGCTACAAATCTAGTACCTTATGAAGGGGTGAGTACTAGGTATTTATCTACTCTGCGTGGCCATGTTGTCTTTTGAGGCGACTTAGATACAAAAACTTGTTATCGATTGCTTCCTTTCATTCGCAGGCCATGTGAGAGCCTATCACTTGGACATGAAGTCTAACTCCAAAAATTTGTGTTACAAATTCACATGTATAATAAATTTCTTTCAGGAATCATGATACTTCAATCATGTTATATTTAAAGATATCAAATCAGTAATTGTTACCTAAAATTTTGGTCTACTTTTATGAATGACATATGGTTATCCAAGCGAGTAAAGCAAAATAGCAAATAATAAAAGAGCGACATGTGGTTTATCGCCACGTCATTTTTTTTTTTTTTACAGAACCCTTTCATAGGACAGGTTGCTTTCTAGTTGAGAATAAACAACACATCGTTACTTAGAGGTTGTTTATTCTTCAAGCATAATACGACTTGTCGTTTTGTTACAACAACTCGGGAATAAACAAGCACGGAAGGTAAGTGACCCACTTCTACTCTATTCACGAATACGGCATGTCGTTTAGAATTTTTTCAACCGGCTCTAAATTGAGGTATTATGACGCAGTCATGACATGTATCTTACCTCACTATTTTTAAAACTCCCAAATGATCATTATTTTAAACCCCTTAAATATCCCTGCTTTCATGGTCGTTATTAGATTTGGCTAAGAGTGCATGGACAATACAATTAGAATTAAAAAGCTTAAACGATTTTTGCTATAGCATATAAAAACTTTATACTGTAGAATATGAGAGCTTTTTATTGTTGTAATTGAAGCGACATTATCTTAACGACGCTACTAAACACTCTTTAATAAGGTTTTTAGAAACATAGTAAAAGTCGTAAATTAACACAAAAAATACAATAATATGTGAGAAAAAACACTATAAACAATTGGTTGGAACTGCAAATTAGAGTTCAAAAGTGTTTAAACATTTTATAAAAAGAAAAAAAAAACGGTTGAGTTCCACCAAGCCTATGTATTATAAATAATAATAACCTGAATACAAAAGTCCACAAACAAAAAAAGAAAACAAAGAGCTATCCTATACCATGCAAGGATCATGTGAAACCCATTATATATTTACGGTTAACCAATCCGTCCCCAGCTTTTGTTACTTGTCAAATATCTTCTCCGTGCCTAATAATCATTAGTAGCTGTTTATTTCATTGAGCAAATGATTGGTTAGGTACCTCTCTACTTTCTAAATCTTATTTAAGATATAACATTAACCAAACGAATATTGAAAACAAGAATTTTGGATGATTATAGAAGAAAGAAAAGAAGTAATTAATAGGGTGTTTGACATGGTGGTTAGAACTGTTTTTATTGTAATATGTGTGAACTTTATATTGTAGTGATTTTTTTTATTGATACTGTAGCATGTGAGAGCTTTACACCGTTTATAACTGAGAAAATGGTTTAGACCACTTTTACAAAACAAAGGATAAATTAAATCACTCCTAGATTGAAATTGTTACACAATTCTATGAGCCAACTTCAAAGTTGAAAGTAATACAAGTTGTCCAAGGTGGCTATTCACCTAAGTTTTGGGTCCAAACTAAAGAAAATTAGTTAACTTCAGAGGTGTCATTGTCAACCCGTTAGCAAAACCATGAAAACGCTTTCAAGTCCAACTTCTTAGAATTTTTGAGCCATAAAAAAAGAAAAATTTACCATTAAAATAGAAGAAAGACAATTATTGATAAAAATTTCATCAATATATATTAATATATTACAATGAACTATAGTAAAAATAACGCCTCAACATCCGGATCAGATTGACAAAAAAAAAAAAAACAAACAATATGTCCTTTACTAATTTACAAAGAAAAGAAATACTAGCAAAAATTGTTGCAATCCCTGATTGTTAGCCAACCCTTGGAAAGCGACCAATTGGGTGTCTCGTCTGTCACCAACCTCCAGAGTTCATCCACCGGCAAAGGAAAACAAGTAAATTGCTATCGAATCTCCGTCTCCAAAGTCAAAACCCATTTGAGAAATCAGGACATCTTGGAGAAGTTGTCAGAGATTTGGAGCTCTTCAAATAAACAATGTCTTCAAAATCATCATCAACAAGAAAAGCGTGGCTTAAAAGCATCTCAGCCTTCCATCTTTTCCTCAGATCCTTAACCAAACACTTTCTGAGAAAATCCTTGCCTTCCTCCGAAAACTCCTTGCGAATTTCTGGTTCTTCTTCTCCGCCTATTCTGATCAACAGAGGCCACATATTATGCCCCGGCTCGTGGTCCCACACCGACTTTCCCGATGCCATCTCTGCCACTGTGCAGCCAAGAGCCCAAACATCACAGGGCGGTTCGTACTCATTATCGTTTATTGACTTTGGCGCCATGTACAAAGGAGTACCTATTGAAGCAAATTTTCGTCCAAATTAGAAGGCGTTTGGCATATGATGGTTTACACTACTAATTTAGTTATAAACAGTATAAAGCTCTTAATGTTATAGTAAAAACAGTTCTAACCAATAGTTCCTACCACCATGCTAAACATCCTATTACATGCTGTTTGATAAAAGTGATTTTAACTACTATTTTAGTTATGAATAGTGTAAAACTCTCACATGATACAGTAAAAAAAAAAAGTTGCTATATATGCTACAGTAAAAACAGTTCTAACCAATAGTTCCCATAATCATGCATCAACGTTCTTAAACTATAAATTTAAATTAAAACGAATAGTTAAGCCAAAAGAATTGAGTAAATGCGAAGAAAACAATACCTCTTATCTCACAATTAGGAAGCATCGTCACGGTCTCTCTCACGAGACCAAAGTCGGTGATCTTGACATCTTCATTGTCGAAAACAAGAATGTTCTGAAGCTTAATATAGCGGTGGACGAACCGTTTCGAGTGAATGAAAGAAAGCCCTTCCAGTATCCCGCCGAACTTCTAATTCCGGCAAACCACGGCCTTCCTTCTTGACTCTATTGGCCAAGCTTCCTCTCGAGGCGTACTCCATGAAGAGCTTGTGGAATTCTTCACTATTCTCGATGCTCTTTTCTTCACCGAAACATCAAATGATTTGTGGGCAACATCCGATCGTATTGAGCACTCTTTTTTCGTTTTTTAATGAATCAAAACACAAAACTTTGGAAGATTTCACGGCCATGATTGAAGGGAATTGAGGGGAACATTTTATGGGTGTTGCTTTGCTAATCGTCGCAAAGGCTCCATGGTTGATTGTTGCTCCACGGACCCACTTCATCGTTGGAAACCTTCAGAGAGAAGGATTAGATTTGAATCGAAATTCTTGAAAACTTGGTTTTTCAGCAGCAGACTTTGAGGGGAATTCTAACTAGGGTTTTGGTGCCCCTTTGATGCGTTTTTTAATTTGGGAAACTTATGCTAAAACAAAAATATTATAAAGTGCCGTGGCTAAATAGAAACCAATCATGAAAGTGTACACGATTTTTGGGTTTTAATTCCACCAATTGTAATGTTGTGTTCAAAACTATGTACTTAATTGGAATTAACTTGATCTCATTCTCACCCTTGTCCTTTAGAATTTAGTTCAAAAAATTGTATTATAGGTGTTTGGTAAAGTGGTTAGAATCATTGACTAGAACTATTTTTACTGTATCATATGAGAGCTTTACACCATAATTTTTTTGTTGTCACTGTAGTATATGAGAGCTTTACACTTTTTATAACTGAAAAAGTATATCAAACCACCACCTACCAAACACCTCTTTAGAGTGCAACAACATTGGCCTAGCGGGACTAGGATAGATTTAAATCCACTCTAACCCATTCAAAAACGGGTAGTTTCTTTTTTCTCTAGGTAAGGAGAGTAGTTCTTGTTGTTGTTGTTGTGTGTGCCTTTTCTTTTTTTTTTTTGCTTTGTTGAAGAAGCCGAGTAACGATCCTAATCAAATTTTCTGTCAATAATCAATAAAAATTAGGGAACCTTATGTTAAAATAACAAAATTATAAACAATCGTGGCTAAATAAAGACCAATCATGAAAGTGTAAACGATTTTTGAATTTCAATTCGACCACTTGTAATGTTGTGTTCAAAAACTATGGACTTAATTGGAAATAACTTTATCTTATTCTCACCCTTATCTTTCAGAATTTATTAGTTCAAGAAATGGTTTTAGAGTCCAATAACGTTGAACCTAGCTCAACTAGAATAAACTTCAATCCAATTTAAACCCATTCAAAAATGGATAGTTTTAAAATTTTCAGTCGATAATCAATAAAAATCAATGGACGTCAAACCACTTTTCTTAATTCTTGAAATAGCGAGCTTAGTGGCCAAATTAAGATTTTTTTTTTTTGTACAAAGGCTGTGGACTAATATTGGAACAGAAATTTTGAACTAAATTACAACATGACAATAATTTATCTTTATTTATCTCTTGGCAATTTTTTTCTTCTCCCTAATAAATTAAACTTGTAATAGAGTTTAATTCCTTTTATGGTTCAGAGTCTCAAAAAATTATGGATTCATACAGTAGTATAGTTAATGTATATTTTTTACTTGAGAATATTTTTTGGTATCATTAAAAGTAGACCATTTTACAATCAGATAAAAATGTGATAGTTTCTAGTAAGATATTTTTTTTATTCTAATTTAAAAATAAATATGAAATACAAAATGAAAAAATTTTCATTTGTAAGAAATAGTTCAAGTTTTTTTTTTTTTTAGGAACATAGGATAGGGAGTTTTGATATTGATACTTTAGAGTAGATTCAGGTGTAGAATTATTGCTATGTTAATGTTTGCAACCTCTTTTCCACCAATAATTGAATCAATAATGATTAAACAACCATAATACTGTAATCCATAATTGATAAATAAGAAGAATAAAGAGGAAATTACATGTCATGCTACACATTCTTTTTTGAAATTGGGGGTGAGAGAATTTATACTTTACACTTGATGTGTAATAAGGTATGATATTATTGTTAGGCTATACTTACAACTACTGTTATATCACACTTAAAAAAATGTGTTTATTTGTATCACATTTAAAAAAAAAATATGCCATAGTACCACTAATATTGAATGTTTAAGTTGTATTAAACTTAAACATATCTAGTATTTAAAAAAATAAGTTTTAAAATATATTTATAAAAATTGCCTAAGAATAAATAGCTATTATTTTGGTGAGATTTCTGTTTTAAGCTTAGGTGTTTTTCCGTATTTATATAAAAATGGAAAAAAGTATATTTGTATAATATTTCGGATTCGTGTTATTATTTTTGTATTCTATATTCTGATGTAATATTAAAAAGTATCATTGTCGTTTGAACAATATTCAAATACGTACCCTGAGTTTAAGAAAATACTATTTAATTTCCCGCTTCTCTCTTGTTATAAAAGCACGTTAACGTTTAAGAACAATTATGAAAGAGAAAGTTAGACAAAAGAAAGGGAAAAATAGAAAAATTACATTAAAAGCAAATTTTAAAGACTTTTAAAACTGAATGCCTTGTTTACAAAACATTTTAAAATAATTTAAAATGGATTGATTTTACTTATTTACCCTTTAAAATAACACAATGGGGCCCCCTTCGGCTCTCTCTCCTTCCTCGTCAATGGCTGTCTTTCTCCACACTTGCACGGCAAATCTCTCTTCTCCTCCGCTTCGCTTCTCGTCACGACAAAACGTCATCTGTTGGTGTGGAATCATCGTCATTGCGAGTCACCACCGCTGCCACGCAATGAGCTTGTCATTGCTGTCCTCACGACGGACTCGTCGGTGCCAACCTCACGGCAAACATGAACTAGGGGGAAGAAGAGGCATGAGAAGATAGTGTTTTGCGCGGCTTTTGGGCGGTACTTACGACGTTTCTGGCCAATATTTGTCGTACTGGCAGCTAGGCTTGACGTAATTGCGATTGTGAGGAGGCTACTTTAGGCATGTCCGTGGGCTCCAATGGAGGGAGGGAGAGGAGGCGTGAAGAGAGAGAGTTGAGGAGAAGGGAAAGAGGTTTTTGTCATTTACCTAACTAGTAAATTCATACTTACACTTAATTGGTCTATTTAATAAAGTTTTTAAAATTTTGGGCTATTAATTTTAATTACTTTATCATTTTGGACCTATTTCCTTCATTGCCCCCAAAAAAATCTATGTTCATCCCCACCCCAGAAAAAATAGCTAATAACCAAAATCAAATCACCCACCTCAAGTAATTTTGAACAAAAAAAAAAAAGGATCCACAAAAGAAAATGTCAGTAGATCTTGACACCCTTGGTGGGGTGGGGGTTGGTAATGGGGTGCATCTCATGACCTTCTTCACCCTTGGTGGGGTTTGAGGGCTATGCAGCGAGCATTGACTCTGCGCGATGGGAACAAGACAAAAGGAGACAATTTGGACATAGCACAATAGGGCACTCTAAAAGGTTGTTTGGTAAGGATAGTCTAAACCAATTTCTTAATTATAAACAATATAAAGCTCTCATATACTACAGTAAAAAAAAAATTTGTTACAGTATAAATCTTTCACATGTTACAGTAAAAAATAGTTCTAACTAATGATTCTAACCATCATACCAAACACTCTATAAGTGATTTTCATTTTAGTGGAGGACAAGTTTTTCATTTTTCCGTTACAATTTTATTTTATCATTTAATTGTTTTAAAATATTTAATTTGTTTAAAGAAATGTGAAAACTATTTGGGTTTTCTAATTAAAAAAAATATCTGCTCAGTTTACTAAAAAGTTAGAAAAACGTCACTTTGACTAGCTAAATTGTTGAAACAATACTATAAACAGTTAAGTATTATGAATAATTACAAAAATTCTCCTTCAACTATAACTCCTATAATACTATGTTACTCGAACTTTAAAATGTAACAAGCGTTTCCCCAAAACTTTAAAGTATTAACAAAAAAAGCTCGTTTAGAATTTTTGATAAATCTTGGTACATAATATAAAAGTATTTTGATAACTCGTTCATGTTTAAACTAATTTAAATTTAAAAATTGATATAATTTAAAATTTTAATTGTTAAAAATATAAACCAAAAAAGTTTTATTTTTTTAAAAAAATCAATAATATCTTCTTTTCACTTTCATGTGACTGCATCAGGGTAAAATATAACAGTCTAATAGTCACTAAACTATTCTACAATCTCATTATTTATGTAATATTGTGTCATTTATATTCAAAATCATAATTCAAAGATTTTTTTTTTTTCAATATTTCATACATTGAGAGAACAAATGTTACGTTTTAAGGTTTGGGGTATAGTATTATAAAGGTTATAATTTTTGTAATTAATCCTAAGTGTTATGTACACATTAACTAATTCAAAATTAAAAATTTTTTTTACAAAACTAAAAAATTTCTAAAATTAAAAATAAAAAGTCTCTATCTCCTCAATTTGCTAATCCACTCTACCAAACCTACTCCATCCATAATTGAGCAGCCCTTGTCCAATTTTACTTTTTAATTCCTAAATTTATTTTTAATTTAAATTTAAATTTATTTAATTTTTTAAATAGTTACGCAAATTTTTTTAAATCTTTTTTATTGTTTTTAAATATTAATTTTTAAATAGTATAAAAATTCTTTTAAAAGTACTTAAATGCATATTAGTAAAGGTATTGTTAACATCAAACGTAAAAACAAATGTCTCCAGACACTTATTTAATTTAAACCTTAAAAAACTAAAAAGAGTCAACGGACTCTTCTATTCAACCTTAAAATCGATAAACGGGAATGCATTACCTAATAATGAGCCATGCTAGTAACAGCAAATGGTTCCTAACCTCATAAAAATTAGAGTACGACATATACGACATTTTTAATAATTTGACTGGTTGAAGGATTATTTTTTTTGACTGATCTTTTTAAAAAACTAAGAGGCCATAAATATATATATCTAGCAATTAAATATAAGATACATTTGTAATATTTTAAATAAACTTGAAATTCTTCTAAAGTTTCCCTTATTAAAGGGATAGATTAGATTTCAATGAAATAATCAATTTGTCCGGAGCTTGGGATTTATTTCATCATTCTTCGGCTTCTATATCCCTGGACTGCAAGCTGAAAATTTTTGCAAAGAATCTGAATTTTTGCCTAAGAAACTAAACGAGCTTCAATCTCATCTCAAAGACTTCTATAAGGGCCCTCACTCCTCTGTCGTTATGGAGAACATCAAAGCCCTTGATGAATAACCCCTGTTTGACAAAAATAGTTTTCATCATTTTTTCAGTTATAAATAATGTAAAGCACTCACATACTACAATAACAATAAAAAAAATCACTACAGTGTAAAACTCTTACATGTTACAATAAAAGTGGTTCTATTCAACGGTTCTCACCGCCTTTCCAAACACCCTAAATTCTCTTACGGTGAAGGAAGAAGTGTATTGGCGCCAGCGATCGCATGCTGATTGGATTCAAGCAGGAGATAAAAACACAGGGTACTTCCACAAAAAAAAGACTCTGAATGCAAGCGTAAAAACAAGATAAGCGGCTTCTTTGATAGTAACGGAGCTTGGGTTAATTCTTATGAGGATATCTCTTTGGAAAAATCAAAATTCTAGTAGGAGCTCTTTTCTTCCTCATTCCCATCTACTGACTGCTTGAAAAAAGTTTTAGACTCAGTCAGCAATAGACTAAGTTGGGAAATTAGCCAAAAACCTCAACTGGGACTTCAGTGCTGCCGAAGTCAAAGCTGCCATTTACAGTATGAACCCTACCAAGGCTCCTGGGCCCAATTTTCTTTCAAAAGAAGTAGAGCCTTGTGGGGGAAACCCTCACTGACGCTTGTCTCAACGTTCTCATCAAGGGAGACTCTATTCGGGAATTCAATCATATCTTTGTGAAGCTTGTCTCTAAGGTTAAGAAGCCAAAATCAGTGGGTGATTTTAGGCCTATTAGCTTCTGCAGTGCCGTATACAAAACTGTGGCCAAGGTGTTGCCAACAGAATTAAAAAAGTTCCGACTCTTTTGGTTTCCAGTACTCAAAACGCCTTCGTCCCCAGACGGATTATTATGGACAATGTCATTGTAGCGTATGAACTTATACACTCGATGGGGAAGCGTAACAATGGTTAAAAGGGGCGCAGTTGCTTTTAAGCTAGGCATGAGCAAAGCTTATGGTCGTATCGAATGGGATTTTCTGATTGGAATTATGAAAAGGATGGGCTTTAGTGATGGTGCTGCTTAGTTTGAGACTCTATATCATCTTTGTCATTCTCCTTTCTCATCAACGGGATTCCAATGGGAGGCTGCCCTCTGTCGCCTTACCTCTTTATTCTGTGTTCTGAAGGGCTTACTAGCCTCATTGTGCAAGCGGAGTTGGCAGATCAGATTCATGGAATGAGATGCACTAGATACAGCCCTCCGGTGAGCCATCTCTTTTTTGCTGACAATAGTTTAGTGTTTTGCAGAGTAGATATTCAAAAATGTATTGGGCTCTTAAAACTATCCTAGCTCACTATGAACGTGCTTCAGGCCAAAAGATTAACTTTGACAAATCATGCATTTCTTTTAGTCCAAACGTCCAACCTAGCACAAGACGGGCAATTCAACAGCTCGTGGGGCTCGGTTTTTCAAAGGCTCATGATAAGTACTTGGAACTCCCTACTTTTGTTAGCAAAAACAAGCGTCAAACCTCTAGTTATATTATGGAGTGGGTGTGGAAAAAGTTGCAGAACTTGAAACAAAAAATTTTTTCAGCTGGAGGAAAAGAGGTTCTAATAAAAGCGGTTGTTCAGGCTATGCCCAATTACACCATGAGCTTTTTCAAGCTTCCTTCAACCCTCTGTCATGAATTACAAAACTTGATTAAAGCCTTTTGGTGGGAGTCTTCGGATAAAAATAAGCAAATGTATTGGCTCAAATGGGAAAAGCTATGCCAGCCCAAGAACTTTGGCGGGATGGGATTTCTTGACCTTGTTGCCTTCAATCAGGAGATGATCGTAAACAAGGCTAGCAGCTACCCCATAACAATTGTTCCCTGGTGTTCCAGGTATTTCGAAATATTTCAATTCCTCTAACTCCCTTGATGCAAAAGCAATTACTCAAAAAGGGACTGCAGTGGCGAGTAGGGAATGGCAGCAAAATCGATGCTTTCAAAGATCCCTGGATTCCCCGACCCTCTTCTTTCAAACTGGTATCACCAAATCGAAGTAACGAACCTTTGAAGGTATCGGAGTTTTTCCTACCGTCGGGAGGTCGATGGAATAAGAATGCTATAGAACAAACTTTCCCGCCTGTTGACCGGGACTTCATCTATAGCATCCCAGCGAGTTTTACTCATTCAGAGGACACTTAAATTTGGCACTAAGGGAAACATAATAAATTTTCTGTTTGCAGTGCTTATCACCTAGCTTTCGCAGCCCATCTTGCAAATGAAGCTTCTTCTAGCTATTCCCATTTTTCCTGGTGGCAGTACCTCCGGAAGTTTAAAGTTTGAAGCAAAGTAAAAATTTTTCTATGGAGAGCTTCTAATGATATCCTTCCTACAGCTCTAGCGCTCAACTCCCGTGGCATTTGTCAAGACGAAAGGGAAGATGTGTCTCATGCCTTGTTTCGATGCCCCCCCATAATGAAGATGTGTCTCATGCCTTGTTTCGATGCCCCCCATAATGTATGGTCTCTTTCCATTTTTGGAGAAAAGCTTCCCAAATTTCATGGAAGGTTTTTTTTATAGATTTTACTGAGATGATTAGCGCCCACTTCTCCAAAGAGGATTTCAAACTATTTGCAGTGATTTTATGGCAGATTTGGTGCCACAAAAATTTAGCTGTTTATAACCATAAAGATTGCCGCGCTGATCTTCTTCTGTCTAAAGCTGGCAATTTCCTAGCTGAGTATCGTCAGCTGCAAAGCAAGATAATCAGCAACTTTGAACCTCCCACCTCCTGTCCGAAGCACTGGATTGCCCCTGACGCTGGTTATTGAAGCTAAACGTTGACACACCGGTGGTTCCGGGGCTCAATCACATAGGGGTGGGGGCTCTCATTCGGGATTATGCAGGAGAGGTTTGAGGAGCTTTGGCTGAACGCGTTGAAGGAAATTATGACGTGATCCCCAGTGGACTGTTGGCTATTAGGGAGGGGCACGTTTTTGCTGCTAACTCAGGACTCCGTCCAAAGATCATTGAAAGTGACCGTAAAAATGCCATAAGCGCTATTCACGACGATCTAGTCTGTCCTCTTATGGTGTTGTTGTTGGTGATATCAAAAACCTTTGTACGATGACGAGTGGCGGCTCTTGCAGTTTTATTCCACGTGATGGAGAAATGGCTGCCCACTCACTTGCTCGCTCCGGTTTGTCCTCTATTGAGGACGTTATTGGCTTGAGGAAAGCCCAAGCTGTATTTCTTCTATTGTTTTGGCTGATTGCAGTAATTTTTGTTAGCATAAAAAATTGTGATGAGAACCATCATTACGTAAAATCATTCATATCAAATCATCAAAAAATTAATGAGACGTTGTTTAAATCTATAGATAGAATGTGATTTTTGAGTCTGTAGGTTGAGAATATTTCAAGTATAGTACGTAAGTCCTTTTTTAAAGAATGTCTGTGTAATCTCTACGTACTGACTTGTGGATCACAATCCATGGTAATCCTGACAGTTATCCTTAATTATCAATTTAGCCTATCATAAAATGAGTAATTATATTTTGTCTCTACACATAGTAGACTCACACTTAATAATGTATTAAAAGCCTAAAACCCAAATCGATCATTTTTAGTTGAACAACTTTATCTAATAACCTTTAATACACATTTATTTAATATATTAACCCATATATATTGAATTTATTCCAACAATTTTATTTCAGTTTTCCCCTAAAAAAAAACTTAGACATTTTGTATACTAAAAAAATGCTCAGGATATCATTCATGATAACAGCTTTATATTAATTCGCCCAAATGTACGGTTTAAGGGAGGGTCATATATTGAAAAGATACATCAATACGATTTTCCTTTATTAAGATAAATATCAAGCACTTTTTAAAAGTGAGCTCAATCATGTCAAGATCACAAACTCATTTGACTCCTCAACTATCTAGCATCACCCATATAATAGGGTGCACAAAAGGGGTTTTTGGGAGTAAGAATAAGATACACATGAATCTTGTTGAAATCTTTAATTTAGCCCAGAGTATCAGAATTAGGAAAGTACACCTGTCTTTCCACAACTTATAATTGAGCAATTTAATATGAGATTTAATAATTTTGAAATTTGTTCTTTCCATATGGGCTTTGCTAGATTATCAAACAGGAAACTTTCAACTGAAACAAAATTTGGAATTAACTACATTTGAAAATGTAACTAAAATGTAATTGACCTGACATTTTCTAAAGCCACATAACATTGTCACTAAACATATTAATTAAAACATAAAAACATTCTAGAATATTATTAAATTATATTAATAGCTTTTTAATGACGTAAGCAAATCCGTCAAATCCTCAAATTATTTGTATAATTTAGCCATTGAGCCACATGTTGTTTAAAATAACAAATTGATCATAGATAACGCAACAAAACCACATTTTTTTCTTTTTAAAACTAAAAGTTCTACTATTATATAAATATAAATGAGAATTGCATTATTTCCCCTCCCAAAGATAGAGCGACAATTATATTCTCGTCAAAAGAAAAACAACAACAATAATTACACATTGTTTTTTTTTTTTTTTTCACAACAATACATTGACAAAAATAAATAATAATACAAAAACCAATGGCCCTTTCAAACGATTGGCCTTGCTTCTTGATACAGAGAACAATATTCTCATGGAAATCTTGTTAGTGGCTCTTTCCCTGCTTATGTCGCTTTGAGCGCTTCAACACGATGATAAAGAAGCATTCCTTCTAGCAGGAGATTGCGCCGAAGGTAACCTTGCTAATAATTGGAATCCACCGACGACAAGAAGTCGACAATTCTTGGTTAGAGTATCTAAAACATCTTTTGAAATTCCAATGTTCCCTATTTTGATCGATCTTGTGATCGCCATAGAAGAACACTCATCAGAAGAAGACGCCGGCCATTTGGGATTTGACAATCTTGTTATCTTTCAAACTGAAAAACACACCTCTGCCACAATAAATTACAATTGAAATTCAAGAAATTTCCATGTCTTCTTAAAACCCCATTTTAATTCGAATTAGGAAAAAAAAAAAAAAAAGAGGAAGTTACTTGGGAGATTTGGTCTTCCAAAAGGCAATGATATTGACTTCAATATAGCATACAGTTTTTTAGAAATTTCGCGAAAAGCACTTGAAGTTGCCTCTCTTGTAGCAATTTATTTGCCAATAAATAAGCAATAGAGTACCGTGGAGGGAGTGATCAAGAAAAAAAGTTTATATAAAAGGTCGTTGATCCTTGGGGTATGACTTGATCAGTCATCGACGGAGGATTTTGCTTGGGATAGCGTAGGAGTAGTGAATTTTTCAGGCAGAGGAGTTTGAACAAAGCTGAGATGAAGGAAGACCTTTTTAATTTATCTAAAAATGTTCATTATCCCTCCAAAATCAAAAGGGCAGCAAAATCAAAATAATTAGTGAAAGTTTGAACCGTAAAATAATTTAATAATTTTGCTTTTTTAAAAAAAAAAATGAATAGAGATTTTTTTTGGGTGAAACCCACGGTATCCGAGCCCACCATGAATGACGCGAACCCTTAAGGCCCCTCAACGTTCGGATGGTTTAGCCCAACTAATCCGAAATCGACCTATGGAGAGACCCCAAGGTGGCAAGAGCCTTCTAATACTGTCAACTGTGTTCACAAAGACTCAAACTTGAATCGCTTGTTTAAGCAGAACAGCTCCTACCAACTATAACTATAACTATAATGACATTTCTAAAAGGCAGTAAAAAAAAATCTATTTTGACATTTAGAAAATCTAACTATAACTATATTTTTGTGACATTTTTAAATGTCAGTAAAATTATCTTTTTTTTAGTGCCATTTTTAAATGCTACTAAACTACATCTTCTGTGACATTTTTAATAAAGAATGCCACTAAATTGTATGTAAATAAATCAATTGTCACTAAATCACAGTTTATTTTTAGAATTCGAAATGTGGAGACAAGCATGTGGAGAGCAGCACAATATGAATCACTTAGTACTAGTGAACATCCAGCGTCCCCATAAAAAGTTATTACCCTTTTTTCGTTTATTTTGAAAAGAGAATTAATCCATTGCTTTTAAAGGAAAAATAACCAGTTAATTTCTTAATGACTTTAAAGTGGAATGAAAATAATTATGAAAAATAAAGCGGAATGAAAATACAATTGTACATTTCGCTCATAGTTATATGGACGTTAGTTTTAGGGAAATTTTAAAATATCACATAAGTTAAACAATAATGTAAACCAAACCAAAATACCCTCAACCTCACCTAAATGCCCAAACAAGAAGTCTGATTTCTCTCTCTCTCCTTTGTCTATCTTATTTTTCTCTCTCCCACCTCTGTCTTCTCTCTCTCATCCAACGGAGGATCTGGTTTGGTGATATGGGCACTATGACGACGGGCAGATATAGTTCAGTGGCACAGAGCGGTTCTGGTACTCATTTCTCTCTGTCTCCTCTCTTTCTCATTCTCGATGGTGGATTTGCTTCGACTACGATGGAGCAACGACGTTGAGCAACGGACGACGATGACGAATGATGCTCAAGCCATGCACTAGAAAGCGTGAGAGATGGAAGAGAGAGAAAGCGAGAGGAGAGAGGAGAGAGAGAAGAGAAAGAAAAAAATAAAAAAGTATTTTTGACGTTTTAGTCGTTAAAAGACACTTAATTTTTTAAATATGTTATTTACTAAACATGTTTGAAATATGTGATATTAATATTAATCCTTTCTAAAGTTGTTATTTTCCTAATTGTTCTTTATTTTTGGCATGAATAAACAGAAAAAAAATTCCATGTAATGTTTTCCTAAATTAATTATATATAAGGGTTAGGGACTCTATTAACATCTTCTTCAAGTAAGTACACATCAATCTCAGTTACAACGTTTTCAAGAAAATTTATAAGATAAACTTTATTTGTCCCTCCAACTTATGATCTCTTTATCAATTTGTCCCCCCAATTTCTAAAATCACTCTTCACATTCCCTGAAGTTCGAAAAGTTATAAGTATACCCTTTCGGTCAAATTGCATTTAAAAATATGTTCATGACATGATCGTAATTTTATATGCCGTCTAGAGGTAAGATTGTAAAATCATTACTCTTGATTGCAGGTTTCTATGACGTGTTTTTTGTAATTGGGAAGCCGGAGTGGCTACCGCCATCGGGATCTGCCTCGACCTAGCTAGATGCTCAACATGCTTCCATGTCCAATATGTTGGTCGGCATGTTGCCACAGCCCAAGCAAAACCTACCTCTTATGCTTGTGAACCTGGATCTGTTACTTAAGGGTCTAAATGAACAAGTACAGGACGGAGATAGTGTAGGGACTCTTATGCTTTTTGCTTAAAGTGGGCTTTAGATTCTTTACACGTTTTTGAATATGTAATGCACTCAACAAAACGTATTAGCCTTGTTTGTGATTAGGTTAGAGAGATGCTCTATTGATATCTTCAAAATTTGCCTTCAAAGTACCCAGTATTTTCGCATTTTTAGTTTCATTATCATGTGTTTTAAGGACTTAGACTTCTATATTAAAAAGTTGGCCTATTGAATAGGGTGATTCAAAGTCCTTATAAGTTGATATTTGTGTTTGTATTTTGACGATATGCGACTCAGACTTCTTGTACCTTGTACACTAAATAAGCTGTCTCTAATTAATCACTCATAAAACAACAAAACCATTATGATCAAATTTATGCACCATAAGTCAAAGATTTGGGCCCTTCTCTCATAGGAGCCCCGTGTTACATATTTTTAAAACCATTAGATCTAAACAAAATTATTTTTTCTATAAATTTGACGACTGAAAAATAGATACCTATAAATGGATATTTTATTTGGTTCTCACTAAAGAAACTGACAAAAGATATTAAATAAATGATCTTTGCAATGACAAGTCCTAGATATCAATAACTGAACCATTAATGTAAAGAATTTTTCGTCAGTTATTATATTTAAAAAATGCTAATGAGTTTTCCTATTCCAATCTAGTGTTCGAGAAGAACACCAACTATATAGAGAACAGCATCTAAAATGTAATTTAACACCCCCATCAGTACTTCATTGCCATTTTCCAGAAGTGTAATGAACCTTTTTCTAACATCATATAATCAAAATGATCATAATGCCAAAATAATACACAAATTTTGTTTCTCATGATCCATAAGTAATATAATGGGCGATCACATCACACTTTGTTTTTCTTTTTTAAAAATTTATGTGGCGGATTTAAACTCCGAACCTCAATATCAGAGACAAGAGAAAAGATTCACCACTAGAACATGCCTGTAACTAATCAAGCATTTTTCTTGTGTTAATGGTAAGTGCACTTGTTCTTAAGCGTGATGGCTGCATTCATCTTCTTAGGATCCATCACCACCGAGCATTGGATCCTCCTATAGAACTTAGGCTTCACCAATTTTCCCAAGACATAAGCTCTTGACCGGACCATGAAATTGAGAGTCAACGGCACCGGCTGAGTCCGTGCACCATTCAAGCTTCCCAAGTTTGATCCCCCTCCATACAATGGAATATTCCTTCCCCTCAGTGTTACGATGATGGATCTCTGGCTCTTTCTTAACTGGTAAAATTTCTTGATCTGTAATAAAACAACCCAAAACGTACTCATAAATTGCTTGCAAGTAAATCAAAAGAGCACCACACACTAATAGAAAATAGGTCTAACAATATGAGACTCAAAAATTATGAATCTATTTTTCTATTAATTATAATGCTTATTATTGAATATTTTTCTAGTCCAAACTAGCTAGTTTTGCTTGAAGGGCTAGATATAGGTACGTACGGTTCCAGTGGCGACGGTGAGCTGAGAATTTATGAGATCTAGAGGCGTGGAAGTCACGTGGACACCAAAAAATGTAGCCGTGTTTCGAAATGTGAGCTTCACTGTGGAATTCATGGACACCATTTCTGTGGCCACTCCTGAAAAATCTGATCCCGCTTGGATCACAAATTGATCAAACACAATGCTCTGCCGACACAATGTCATTGAACTAATTATGAATTGTTCGGTGAATTTTTGTTTCCTTTACAAAACTAAAAAATGATTTAAAAATAGCATTAATTTTAATTATTTTCAGCTTCTTGATCACTACAATAACAATCATGTACTCTAGTAATTATAGTACATTTTGCTATTGTCACAAGTTACTATACAACAAAGAATAAAGAAATTGCTGTAAATAATATTTTTTAAGAAACTTAAAAGAAGTAAATATTTGATGTAAATACACATTTACACCGTATGTATACAATTTCTCTCACATATTTAACTAAAACATGTTATTTGTCTCTTTTCTCTTATAATAAATACTTCCAGACTCGTATATTGAAACTAAAAAGATTTAGTTTAAATTACTACTATTATTGTTTTTTTTACAAAATTTAAATTGTCAGAGTATTTTAGGTTTAAAGCTGAACCATTTAGCTCAAATTGACTCCCCAAGCACCGTCGTAATATATTTCAGTGTTTTCAAAAAATAAAACCAAAATGTGTTACTTTAGAAAATAATCAAAAACTTGTGTTATTATATTTTTATAATGCACAGAATTTATTGTTTTGATAAATAGAAAGTGAAACTAAGCACAAGGATCTCTCTTCAAAATATTGCTTAAAAAAAAACCTCTAAATTTCAGTAAAGAGAAGTATTGTAGTGATTACCTTCATAGTAATGAGAGGCTTTTGAGGCTTACTTGTACCCCAAAGAATTAACGAAAACACACAGAAGAGAACCAAAAACCCAACAACGAAAGCAAGAAAATATCCACGACGACTGTTACCACTTGAAACTCCATCATCATTAAGAAGCCCTTCTTCTTCAATGGCATCAAACTGGTCCTTCCACGTCCTCCAACTAGACCCTTTTCGGTTCGACCCATTTCCATTGTTGTTCTGCTTTCTCGAGCCGGAGAAGCGCGTGGAGGACGAGTCGCGGGAGTGCGGCCCGAGCGACGAGTTGGAGTGGGAGTGCGGCGGCGAGCCCATGGGGCTCAGCACCGGGCTGGAGTGGAACGAGTTGGTCGTCTTCTCACCGTCATGGGAGTCTCGTGATGGGCTCTGCACGTAGTAAACGGGCCTGCCGCCAAGGCCCGGTGACCGCGACGGCGACGACTGCGTTAGGCTGCTCACTTCCGAGTCCGTCTTCCCCAGCACCGACATTTTTTTTTTTTTTTTTGCTGTTGAAAAAAAAAAAAGAAAAAGTGAAAGCAAAGGAGAAGAAGAAAAGACTTTGTTATTATTATTTTTTTTTTTTGCACAAAAAAAAGAGGTGGAATCTGTGGAAAGAAAGGACGTCCTGGGTTTCAGGGAAGTTGCACGTTGGGGTGGGGGTTTATATGTATTAGTTTATGGTTATCGAAGCGGTGAGTGAATTTACGGAGGCAATAATAAATAGGACAAGGTGGACTTGGCATGGTGCATGGCTATTTTGGTCATACTTTAATGCTTGGGTGTGTGTAAGGTTTATGTTTGGCTTCAACTTTTCTTGTTTTTTTGTTTATTCTCCTTTGGGAAGTGTATGATTAATCAATTGGAGATATTAATGTTCTAGAGTTATACAGATGGTTCGTTTGACTGTGTGATTCTTAAAATTTCGTTCCAACTGCTACAGTGTATTAAAAAAAACTCTCGTATGCTACAGTAAAAAAAATTTCATTATAACTATTACAATATAAAGTAAAAATATGCTATAATGTAAAAGTCTCTTATGCTACAGTAAAATCCTTCTAACTTTTGATTGTATTATCAAATGCAATCCTAAACCTCAAGAAATTCCTCCTTTCTATACTATTAGTTGGGACTTTCACTATCGGGCATTCCTACTGATAGTGCACTTCTTCAAATCATTAGATTTGATCAAAATCATCTTTATCTGCAAATCTAACAGCTGAAAAACAGATACTTATTAATAGTTTATTTTTCCGTATCTAGAGAAATCTCCATACTATTAACCTTGGGTCTAAGAAGGTTTTTTCTTTTCTTTTCTTTTTTAACTCATGTCTTACTTTTTAGTATTTGACAACTTGAGCATTAAATTTTTAATTTATTAAATACGATATTTAATTTAAATTTTCATTGCAAATTGTGATCAAATTGCTAATGTAAGTTGATTGATGGACCAATGCTTTCAATTTTTGCACAAACTCCTTAAAGTGCCCTCCATTATTAAATAATTAGATTGTATTGTCGATATTTCTTAAAGTTAAGATCTTAAATGTCAAAATTAAATGCTTAGAGAACAAATTGCGAGTGAAAAAGAAAACTTAATATGCATTGGTGCAAGCATCTAAAAAAGATGTCGGGGCAATGCTCAAGGCAATTGTGAAAATATTATGGTTTTTTTCCCTACAAGGTAATTACAAAAGAAACTTCACGACATTTCAGATCCAAGTATACAAATAAGCACGTCATCATAAAATCAAACAAAACGTATAAAGGTAAGCAAGATTCACAAGCTGCCGGCAGAGTGATTGGAAATATTTTATATAACTTTTTGTGTGTGTGTGTTAGTAAGCTAATGTTTCTTTATTTTTCTTCTAAGAAATTTACCTCTTTATCATTTCCTACAGTTCAATCCGTACCCTTTAAAAGAGTCGGTAATAGCCCGTTTAAAACTTGGTTTGAACTAAAACTCACCAATTTTATTATTAGGCTCTTTAGAGAGTGAGTTAAAATTAAGAGTTAAAACTAAAAGTACTGTAACATAAGAGAACTTTACGTCATAACATACTTTTGCTTTACACTTTAGCATATAAAAATTTTATACTGTTTGAGTTAAAACTCATGAATTAAACTCATATTACCAAATATCATATATATTGTTTTAGGTTCAAATAGTTGGTTCGATGTGGCTTCCTAAATGCGCATTTAAGGGCACTTTTTTATTCCCCCTCTATACTTTGACATCTAGTGATGTGGCCCATATGAGGCCTTCCCCAGTCAAAAGGTCCACTCTTATTGTGGCAGACTTCAGGCCTTTCCTATTGGGCCAAACCCTGGAATGTGGTAGGAGCTAAAACAAGGTACCCTTGCTATCTACAGAATCTAGAACAGCTGACACCGGGTTCAGGTACTTACAGCTGCAGATAATCAGGATGCTACCGAAATCACAAGTTCATAATTTAGCACTAGAGTTCCAAAATTTGTTGCACTTGATGATCCATTGGCGCACTTTGCAAAGTCATAAATGAATGAAAAATCCATGGGTTATTAAACATGCTAAGGTTCTTAAACAACAGCCTATGAAAAATATGAATATCTGGTTCTTTTTCAAGTTGGGATTTCTTAGCTTTGAACCAATTATGGAGAAAAGGGTATTGTTTTCCTCAACAATTTTGGATTCTCTTTTCAATATAATCTTGGCTTTAAATATGTACAACAAGGAATCCATTCTTCGAGCTTCGACATATGACTCAGAAACTTTATGTTTAACTACAACTTTGAACAAATCCTTAAATCAATTTTTACGTTTATCATATTAGAGCATTTTCAACGCATTGCCAAATTTTGTTTGCTAATACCAAATTTTAGCATCTAAATGGTAAAATTACTCTCTAATATCATGTTAATTTCGATGCTAATTTTGACATCTACTATGCTCGATGATAAATTTGACATCAAACATAACATTTGCTAAATTTTAACATTTGATTGCTCTAATGAGTTGATTTTATTTAATCATTAAAACAATGTATTTTCAAATTATCTTTGTTTTAGCTTTCTAAAGCGTTAATTTACTATAGGTTCACAATGATTAAACCCTTACCAGGGTGTCAATATTATAATATAACAAAATAGGAGAATCTATACTTTCATCCCTACAACTTATTGTCCATAAGATTTTGGGCCCACTATAGAATTAAGAGAAATATTCCAGCAAGATTTTAAACATATCAAAAATCAGGGGCCGCATTTTCTCCTTTAACAAAACCGAAAAGAAGGTGACAATAACACAAATAAAGTATGCAAGTGAAATGGTAAAAAATGGAACCACAAAGAAGAAGAAAATATGAAGGAAACACTTTTTACTTATCTTTTTACCTACTAATTTATTTTAAAAAAAGTATACGAAATGTCCCTTGTAAACACTCCTTAATAAAAATAACGCCTCTTTTCCACTGATCAAAGCTGGCCTAGATTTTTATTTGACATATTTATCCTTGATGTCATATCTCAATTGCACATCCTTTTCTATATTTTTCAATTTCTCTCTCTCCTCATAAGCCAAAAAAATCTTCCTCTCTCCTCCCCTATATCTCAGATATGGCTTTCTTTCTCCTTTTTCTCTCTCCCCATTCTTCATTTTCGCTAGGTTTCTCGAAACTTTCTGAGGCTTGTACGACTTCGACGTCAACGTCACCACCTCCGATGCTGGCGAGGGAGCCGATCTCTTTGATTCACCCCTGACAAGAGCCATTCGAGCACGGCCTCCTCCCAATCCCAAATCTGTTATTCACGGATGCGACCCAAATGCTAATTCGCTCAAGCAAAAGAGCCAGTGCGTCAACTCCGCTTTCATCGCCGAGGCCTTTCAGATCGATAACGAAGTCAGATTGATGACGAAGCCAGATTGGGGATGGGCAACGATGAAGTCCGCCACTCGTTTGCCGCTTGTCTTTGATGTCGCTGTCACTCTTTAGATCCAAATTCAAAAACGTCGCTAGCCTGAGATGAGGCCACCGTCGGAGGCAAGGTTCTTAAGCACCAACGCTGAAAATGGTCTAGGCAATGTTTGATTTTCATTTTCTTATACGTCGTTTTTTTTTTTTTTTTTTTCTTTTTTGTTCCTCATAGTTTTTATGTCATTACCTTGTTATACATTTGTTTATGTTACCTTTTTTCTGTAAATTATGGAGAGAAACATTGGTAAAATTGTAATTTTCTATTATTTTTTTTGTGCATATGCATGTATTTAGAATATTTTATGAATATCATTGAAATTTTACAATTATTCATGCGATCTTAAATATTGTATATAGTGTTAATAATTAAATTGATCGATAATATATAATTAATTATTATAATTAGTTATTCAATTAAAGCATAAAATCTTTAATATAGTGTTACTAGTGATGGTCTTTACTATTAAGAATAAAATGATTTTATCCAAACTATTAATGTAATAAGTCATTAAATAAGTGTAATATACATAATGAGATTATGTAAGACTAAGACACGATGTGATATAAACGGCTAAATAATTTTATGAAAATATCATTGAAATTTCACAATTATCCATGTGACCTTAAATGTTGTATATAGTGTTGATAATTAAATTGGTCGATAATATATAATTAATTATTATAATTAATTATTGAATTAAAGTATGAAATCTTTAATATAGTGTTACTAGTGATGGTCTTTACTATTAAGAATGAAACGATTTTATCCAAACTATTAATGTAATAAGTCATTAAATAAGTGTAATATACATAATGAGATTATATAAGATCAAGACACGATGTAATATAAACGACTAAATAATTTTATGAAAATATAACAAGTTCTAATCACATTGAGAATCTAATCTTATCCTTTCTATTTTGGAGTTATAACGAAGAAAGTAGTCGGTAATGTTAATATTATAAAATAGAATTCATTCCTTTTTTAACGAAATATAGATTAATAATTTTTATAAATATTGATTCAGATCTTGAATAATATGAACGCTTAAATTCATAACAAAGTTCATGAATTTATTATTCAATAGAGAATCAATAGCACTTAAAGATAAAGATATAATTAGAAAGTAACGAATTTTATTTAGCTCTAATTATAAATTGTTTATGGAAGATCAATTTATATATGAGGACTATATCAACTAGACAACTCTAAAATATAAGTAATTATATCTATAATTTTAAAAGTGTAATTTTAAATTTTTAGTAGAGTAAAATTTGAATTGAAAAAATAATATATTAATTAAAGACTTTAATTAATACCTTACTTTTATTTAGAGCTTGAAATTATGGGTTCATTAGTCCCTTCTATTTAGACAAATAAAATTATTAGTTTAATTAATTTAGAATTCTAAATTAAGGGCGACTTACCAACCTCTTGACCTACAAGCAAATATTATGTTAAGTTCAGTTCAATTCAATTTATGATCTTGGTACTACTAAAGACCTTACGAACCCTAACCTCTCGAGGATTGCATGCAGCTGGTATGAATACTCAGGCCCATTTAATAAAATAAGATAAGGCTTAAATAATTACGCATGAAACAAATACATAAACAAGCATAAAATGTTCATACATATTTTGATTAAATATTTTTCAATTATGTTTTGCAAGTTTAACTTCCAACTTGTTGAGCAAAAGCTTATTCAGTTATATTCATATTGTCAGCAACAAGTGATAGACAATGATAAGCGACAAACAAGTAGTGGAGATGGAAGTGGATACTGCTTCTGCAAAAGTATTTCCACGTATTTATTTTACAACACTATGTATGTATAAATAAGTAAAAAAAATTATGTAAATATGTATTGAAAATCAAGATTGCAATCATACAATCTTAGTCTATAGAATTTTAAGATTTAAAATATTGCAGCAACTCATGTAACAAATATTCGAAATTTCAAATATGAAATTTATAACAATTAATTTTAGAAAGGTTTTAAAAAGTATTAGAAATAAGAATTTATAACGATATTTAATCTAGAATTGTTTTAAAAGATTTTAATTTAATTTAATATTTTTTTACAAAGAGAAATTTTTATAAAGTATTATTACGTTTTAAGAAATTACTATTTTGTTGGATTTAAAGAATTAAATCTTAAAAAATAATTATTATTTCTTTAATGGAAATATTTTAAGAAATCATTTTTAAGATTTTGTTTAAAAAAAATATTCCGCAAAACTCAGTATTTTTACGATAAGATATGCTTATGTTTAACATTATATAGTTAAGTAACAGTCACATAAGTAAGATCGCTACAATAGTTAACAATTAATAAATAGATCATGTAAAAGTGGACATATTTATGCACAAGGTTTTTTAAAAGAAGACATTTAGTGTAATTACTTCTTAAACATATCAAAATTACGGCCACATTTTCTCCTCTGACAGAAACGTTAAAAAAAAAAAGAAGAAGAAGAAGAAGAAGAAGAAGAAGATGGTGACAACAACACAAATTAAGTACCAAAGTGAAGGGGTAAAAAATGGAACCAAAACGAACATTGGGGGGGATCTTAGTAACCTCTTATTCATCTTTTCACCGCCCATTAATTTATTGGCCATCTTATTACTTTTAAAAGCAAGTAGCTCCAATAAGACAACATAATTATTCTTTCTTTTTTTTTAGCAAGAATAATTATTCTTTCAAGTCTGAAGGATCAATGTTTGTGGCCACTATAGGACTCCTCACTACATATTTGCCGGTGTCCTCCACCCAACTTAGAGAGCCTAAGATGGACTCTTCTTTCAACAATTTTGGACCCTCCATTGTGAGATTGTAACTCTGCTTCTCATACTTTTTCTTGAACACCAACTTCTTTGGCTCTACCTTCACATTCAGCTCATTCATGGCTGTCAAGTTCGCAGTATAACTTGAGCTTTCCACTCCCACATTGGTCACTGTCCTCCTAAATTCCCTCACAACCTTGCCACGAGAATTTGAACCCCCGACACCATTAAAGTAGGCGATGAAAGAAGGGTAATTGAGGTCCAAAGACCGCTCAACGCACTTGTGTTTGGACTTTGTTATGATCTGTATTTGCTTAGCAGTGTAGTTCAATCCGCACAAAAACTTTACGTAGTCCTCAGCTGTTGCGTCATAGATCAGGCCTGGATCAACCGCCTTGTTCGGATCAATGTGGCCTGCTCCGGTCTGTAGCCCTGAATATCCCCACGTGGCATCTTCGATGGAGTTTTGTGTGTTGTCCAATGGATTCGCGGTGGTCATAAGCGCGGACCTAATGGCTGCAGGGCTCCAATTGGGGTGAACAGCCTTGATGAGAGCCGCCACGCCTGCTACATGTGGTGCGGCCATGGAGGTGCCAGAATCTATGTTGAAATTGCTAAACAAAGAGCGGTTTTGAACTTCAGCAACTGGACTAATCGGGGACCATGACGCCAAGATTGATGAGCCAGGAGCCATAATGTCTGGCTTCAACAAATTTGGGAAGGTCAGAAATGGCCCTCTAGAGCTGTAGCTATCGACTTTCGGCGCAGGTTTTACTCCCAGCACGGTCTTTTGAAATTCCAATCTTCCTGTGGGATTTTTCCCTTTCTCGATGTAGTTTATGACAGTTTGGCCATCTTTTAGCCCAATAAATGCTGCAGCAAATGAACTTCTAGTGTACAAACTAGACAATGATATGTTGCTAATGAAGATAGCTCCACGAACATTTGCAGACTGTGCCTTGTCCACTTGGTCACTTATACTCAAATTGTCTTTGCAAACAATAATTTTCTTTTTCACTTGCTTCATTTGATTCACATCTTCACAACCATCTAAGAAAACAAGCGGAACTTGAACTTGGGAAGAATTCCCTGGATACAAGGAATCAAAGCTGATTTGAACACCGTTTCCCAAAATTAATTCTCCTTTGAATAGGCGGTCCACGGTGCCTGCAGCCACCGTCGTTATCCACGGTGCTCCGTTGATAACTGTCCCAGCCATCGGGCCACCATTTCCAGCTGAAGCCGAGATAAACACGCCTCTCTTCATGGCTGCAAAAGTGGCCACTGCCATTGCATCATCCTCCAAGAAATAATCATCACCCGGGCCTAAACCCAAGGACAGAGACAATATGTCCACGCCATCTTCGATCGCCTGGTCTATCGCAGCGAGAACGTCAGAAGAGACCACAGAGTTCCTCCAAATCGTTTTATAGATGGCTAGGTGAGCCCTCGGCGCCATTCCATTGGCCGTTCCTGCTGCGTAGCCAAAATAGGACGCTCCCTCCACGTGGTTGCCTGCAGCCGTGGAAGCTGTATGCGTGCCATGTCCATCATCATCGCGGGAAGAGTTCATGGTGATTTTGAACGTGGGATCATCGGCGAGGAGACCCTTATTGTAAAATCGAGCACCAATGAGCTTCTTGTTGCACAAGGAGGAATTGAATTTCTCACCGGACACACATTCCCCCTTCCATCCAGAAGGGACTTTAGTAATCCCTTTGTCACTAAAGCTCTTGCTCTCCGGCCAAACTCCGGTATCAACCACACCGATTATCACACCTTCGCCGAAAGAGGAAGCAGGCCATAAACCGGAATTTGTACTTAGTCCAAGAAATTTGGAAGTATGAGTTGTGTGGGGTTTGAGGGGACGATCGGGAGTAGAATGGATATAGCCCGGCGAGTTCTTGAGGGCTTCAAGCTCAGAAGGAGTGAGAGAAGCACTAAAGCCATGGATTGAGTTTCTGTAACTATGGATGAGTTTTGATGCAATGGGCACTTGGGAATTCTCTGATATAGAAGAAAGAGTGGATTCAAACCAGCTTTTGTGCTTTGAGAAGGCTTTGGGCATGGCTGATTGGTCAATGTGTACAATGTATATTTGAGATTGTGCTGAAATTGAGCAAAAGAAGGAGCTTATAGCAAATAAAATTATAGTCACCACTGCTGCAATATTGTCTAGAGTAGCCATGGCTAAGTTAGGTTAATTTTTGTGCAGAGACAAGCTTGGCTATGCCAATTTATGCTCAAAATTGCCCACGTTTTAATCAAGAAATTATAAGTGAGAAAATAAGGTTTTTTAGACCAAGTTCCACATTGTGGTGGGCATATGGCACTTCTTTTCTTATCTTTACAGCTCTTTTTTAAAAGTAAGGGCCAATAAGATGAGGAATTGTGAGATTCCTTGTCCTCTACTTCTTTTTATTTCCTTGCAAATAATTGCTATATAAAATTTGAATTTCATACTGTTTATTATTTTGTCTAAATCTATTTTTTTTCCTTCTTCCGTCTGTCGTTTCTCATTTTTTTCTTTCAAATATCAGATCAGTGTTCTGAGAGACTTGGAATAATGGAAGAGCCAATAATTGCACTACGGATTTAATCCATTACAAAGGATGAAGAGTGACTAGCCAATAGAAATATATTTTAACTCTCCATAAAATGACTTCTTATCCATAGCGCAAGTGGAAAAGTTTTGAGCTTCTTTTGTTTTTGTTTTTGTTTTTGTTTTTGTGTTAGCAGAGTAATCTTATTTAACTCGTAGGATTTTAATCTTGCTATTAATAAAATAGTAAAATTCAGTCTAAAAAATACACTATATTTTAAACTAGGTCCACAATATTGTGAGTAGTAAGGTTTTTAACTTTTAGGGATAAAAATAATTTTTTTTTTTTTTGTTGGTGGATTAATACGCCACCCATATGTTATATCAAGCCATTTTTGGTCGTTAACTCTTTCCTTAAAATATATTAATGAAATTAAATGGAAAAGTTCATGCAAATTGAAATCTAAGTGGTTTTATGAGTTCAGGGTTTTGTTTTTTTTTTTTTTTTAATTTGAATGTTTTGCTTTTGATATTTAAAACAGTAGCCAGTAGTGGGAATGGCTCTACTTTAGTCAAAAAAACAAAAAACAAAAAGCACGCAATACACGGTGTGAAACAAAGGCATGAAGAAGCACGCCAGGCCACTTCATCAAGTTCTTGACTTTGGAATACAAAATTTTTTTTAGTGAGGAATACGACAATTATTGTACTCTCATAGCCACTAAATGTCAATATTCAAAAGCAGAGACAACGTTTTCAAAATACTTCTAATGTGAACTTAGGATATTTAAAAAATAAAGGGCTAATTTTTCTTAGCCATGATAAGAAAAATTTTATAAACAATACTAGATTTTTTTTTCTTCTTTATGAAATTGTCAAGTAATTACCATGAGTAATTACAGTATCATCGACATTGGTAATTTTATAATTACTAGAAGAATTTGACGTGAAAGCAACATAAAATAAAATAATCAAAACTAGTACTTTTTAAATGCTTATTTTTTAGTGTCATAAAAGTAATAGATGAACTTAAAGTATATTAAAGTATATGATGTTTTTTATAATAGACATATTTGTAAATAAATAAATAAAGTGAATATTTTATTACTTTTTTTATATGTATTTTGAATACTTTATAAATATCATTAAAATTTTATAATTATTTATGTGACCTTAAATATTATATATAGTGTTTTATACAAAAGGATAATATTTAAATATGATAATTAAATTGATTCGTAATATATAATTAATATATTATAATTGGTTAATTTTTGTGCAGAGACAAGCTTGGCTATGCCAATTTATGCTCAAAAATTCCCCCGTTTTAATCAAGAAATTATAAATTATAAGTGAGAAAATGACATTTTTGGACCAAGTTCCAGATTGTGGTGGACATGTGGCACTACTTTTCTAACCTCTACAGCTCTTTTATAAAAGAGGCCAATAGAATGATAAATCATGAGATTCCTTGACCTCCTTCGGTTCTTTTATTTCCTTGCAAATAATTGCCATATAAAGTTTTAATTTCACGCTATTTGTTATTTGTCTAAATCTATTTTCTTTTTCTTCCTCCGTCTATCATTTCTCATTTTTTTGTCTTTCAAATTTCAGATCAGTGTTCTTAGAGACTTGGAATAATGCAAGAGCTAATAATTGCACTACGGATTTAATCCATTATAAAGGGTGAAGAGTGACTAGCCAATAGAAATATATTTCAATTCTCCACAAAAAGACTTGTTTTTCATATCCATAGTGCAAGTGGGAAGTCTTTGAGCTTCTTTTTTGTTGGTGGATTAGTCCCCACCCACATATTATGTCATGTCAAAGCCATGTTTTGTCGTTAACTCTTTCCTTAAAATATATTAATGAAATTGGGTAGATAAGTTCTTGCAAATTGAAATCTAAGTGGATTTATGAATTGCTTTTTCAAGATCTTTTATGCAAATGGGTGTTTTGCTTTTGGTATTTAAAAGAGTCGCCGGCAGTGGAAATGGCTCTACCTTAGGGGAAAAACCACACAATACACGGTGTGAAAAAAGGCAAACAGAAGTACGCCAGGCCACTTAATCAAGTCCTTGTCTTTGGAATACGACAGTTATTGAAGTCTCATTGTCACTAAATGTCAATATTCAAAAGTGGAGATTCCGTTTTCAAAAATCTTCTAATGTGAACTTAGGATATTTACAAAAATAAAGGGTTACTTTTCTTGGCAATAATAAGAAATATTTCATAAACAATACTAGATTTGATTTTGTTTCTTTATGAAACTGTCAAGTAATTACCACGAGTAATTATAGAACTCAATATCATCGACATTGATAATTGTTATAATTATTAAAGAATTTGACGTGACAGCAACACAAAATAAAATAATCAAAACTAATACATTTTAAATGCTTATTTTTTAGTACCACAAAAATAATAATGCCCTTAAAATGTGTGATGTCTTTTGTAATAGACATATTTTAAACAAATAAATAAATGAATTTTTCATTATATTTACGTGCATGTATTTTGAATATTTTATAAATATAATTAAAATTTCATAATTATCTATTTGAGTTTAAATATTGCATATAAGTGTTATATACTAGAAGATAATATTTAAGAATGATAATTAACATAGTCAGTAATATATAATTAATTATTCAATTAAAGTATGAAATCTTTAATTCAGTGTTACTAGTGGTAGTCTTTTCTATAAAGAATGAAACGGCTTTATCCAACTATTATTGTATCGTTAAAGAAGTAAATTGTATATAATGAGATTGTGTAAGACCAGGATATGATATGACATGAACGGCTTAATAATTTTCATTAAAATATAGCAAGTTCTAATCACATCGACTATTGGTCATATATAAGATGATCTTATTTCTGAATTATTAACAGACTCCTATTTATGAAATTATGTCTTTTAGTATAATCGATACGAATTCGAGAATCTAATCCTATTCCTAGTGTTTTGGAGATATAATGAAATAAGTAGTCGAGAATAATAATTTTACAACAATAGAATCTATTCTTTCTTTAACAAGAAGTAGATTAATAAATCTATAAGTATTAATTCAGGTCTTGAATAATATGAGCACGCAATTCGTAAATAAGTTCATGAATTTATTATTCATTGGAGAATTAATAACACTAAAAAATAAAAAAATAATTGGAGAGTTAACGGATTTTACTTAGCTGTAATTATAAATTATATATAAAGAATCAATTTATATGTAATGACTATATCAGCTGGAAACTTTAAAATATGAGTAATTATATCTATAATTTTAAGAGTGCAATTCTAAATTTTTAGTAGAGTAACATTGGAGTTAATAAAAGAATAATATATTAATTAAAGAGTTTAATTAATATATTATTTTATTGGAGCTTGAAATTATGGGTCCATTAACCCTTCTGTCATCCTTACAAACATTGTTTGAACAAATAAAATTATTAGTTTAATTAATTAATTTACAATATGGAATTCTAAATTAATAATCAATGATAAGATTATTATATAATAATTAATTTTAGAAGACACGCTATGAAACTCACCCATAGTGTGTTGCATGGACAAGCATAACGAAGGGTTCCCTATACAATCCAAATCTTGTTCACTAAGTTTTCTCTTTCTCGAATTTTCTAATTTTGATAAATGTGATTTTACCAATTTAGGAATTTGAAATTCGAAAACAAATCAAAGTAGGAAGTAGCATTCTCCTCCCTTCTAAAAGGCGATTGGCGCTACACACATAGAGAATCTCTTTGTGTATGGTGCCTACTACAAATAAAAGAAAGGAAAAGTTTATCTTTTATTTTAATTAAATACGTAATAATTAATTTATTTAAATGAAGCTTCCAGAATAAATTGTGTCTCTCATTAGTTACAAATAGAAGGTTCCTCTATTCATTCTATAGACAATTAAGAGTCTTGTTTGGATTGTAAAAAATTCTAGCAAGACCTCCTAAATACAAGCATGTAGAGATAGAAAGAGAAGAAAAGAAATGTTTTTACATTCCTAGTCTCCCTTTGCTCATGTTTTAAGATTAGTGGGAGACTAAAACTTAGTAGAGTGATTTTAACAACCCAATTCCTTCTATACCTACACATACGTTTATTCAGTACCAAGTACTAGGCGAGAAAGATTGTGGTTTCATATAAAGAACAATTCTCATAGAAGATTTCTAACATAATTGCTTGAATTGGGTAAGCATTGATTATATATATTTATTAAGCATTAAATTAACATAAACTATAGCAATGTTTAACAAAAGTTTTATGAAAATTTTTGTTATATATGATCTGTATCTTTATCATGTTTATGCATATTTTCTCCAAAATCATTTTATAAAAACCAACGGAATAAACACACAATACACGGGGTGCAAAAATGCAAAGAGAAGCACGCTAGACAACTACATCAAGTTCTTGTCTTTGGAATACAAAAATTATTGCACTCCCATAGTCACTAAATGTCAATTTAAAAAAGCTTTATTTTCAAAATGCTTCTATTGTAAGCTTAGGATATGAACAAAAATAAAAGGCTAACTTTTATTTGCAATAAAAAGGAATATTTCATAAACAATACTAGATATAATTATTTTCTTTATGAAACTTTCACATTAGTAATTACCACTAGTAATTATAAAATTTACTATTTTCGTCATTGGTACTTATTGCAATTACTACAAGAATTTGATATGAAAGCAACACAAAAAAAAAAAAAAAAAAAAATCAAAATTAGGACTTTCCAAATGCTTTTTTTTAGTGCCATAAGAAGACTAACCCGAAAACAATCGCAATGCACTTGACTTGAGAAACCATTAGAGATAACTGGAGGACTTGGAAAAGATACCTATCATATGTGTAATACTAGGGCTATTTAAATATAATATTACTGTATTGCTCACTCTCTATAAAAAATAAATAAATAAGTAGTGGACACATGGTAGGAGTTTTCCACCCACTTCTATCATATTTTAAGAGGTGCACATATAATTTCAGCGTTACTAAAATGCATTTTGTCGCTTAGAAAATTCTTTGATACGTGGGATGCTAAAAGGGAGGAGAGAAAATTATTAGGAGGCAATAGGTTGTTGTCTTCCTTGTGAACAATGATATTTAACCCGATAAGCAGCAGCCCCATCACTCACATTTGATAGGCCGTGGATCCAACTAGTGAGGCCTCATGTGTAAGAGACGGGGCTACACCCGATGAGGTTCAAAAAGGGCCGGCTCAAGGGTAAGGCTGTTCCTCAACAGCCTTAGGTCGCCCAAGGCCCAAACGATTCCTACTCACATAACATACATATATCCCTTATTTGACATAGTGGTGGCGACCATGATTTCTATTACAAACTAAGTTATGAACAGTATAAAGTTTTCACATGTTACAGTAACAATAAAAAAATTGTTATAGTGTAAAGCTCTCATATGCTACAGTAAAAATGATTCTATTTTAACAAATAGTACAGGATTCTAAAAAGGGAAAAAAAAAGTTAACCATTAATTCTACTAAAGGATTAAGCATTATATTAGGTAGGCCTATTTTCAAGTTAGGTTTGCTTTTTCAGAGCTTTTAACCTGCCATTTGATTTTGGAAAAAAAATATATAGCCTAAATTTTGTACTATACAGCACAAAACTTTAAATAAAAAATGAATTTACATTTGTCTTTCTTCTAAGAAAAAACAACGTTCATAAACGTCTAGTTCTTTTTCAAAAAAAAAAATCCTAGTTTCTAATTTCGTGCTGGACACATCCTAGTTGTTTTTTTCCATCTATTCTTAAGTTTTTTAATAAAAAGAAAAAGAAAAGAAAAATGGTATATCATTAGTTTTTGTGCCGTTTCTTCTCAACCATTTCTTTACTCATCATCTTCTCACTTTCTGGTCTAAAGCTTCTTCCCAAATTTGGTGGCAAAAGCACTCTGACGTTTCTTCAAATGAATTTGCATAGAGCTTGGAAAGTGCAAGAAAAAAGCTTATAGCATTCCTATAATTCTAGGTTTTATTGTTTCTTTTATTATCTCTCTAATAAATTTATATTGTTTTCTTATTTATTTGTTCTTGTTTGGAATATTTCTTGCTGCGTTTGTCTTTGATTTTTAGTTATAAAATGTCTAGTGGGAAATATGAATCTGAATATGACAAATACTTATGTTGCTTGTAGAATATTATTAACAATTCCAATAACAGAAGCTTCTGCAAAAAGAAGTTTTTCAAAATCAAAATTGATAAAATCTTATTTAAGATCCACATTTTTACAAAAAAACATTAAATGGATTAGCTGTACTATCTAATAAATAATTTTGCATCTCCGAAAGCTAAAAGGTTTGGTAAAATTAAAGTTATCATAAAAGATTAAAAGGCCTCTTTAAAGCATTTTGCCTTAGGCCCTCATTGTCTTGAGCCGGCTCTGGGTTCCAAATTATTTTTCTTTTCTTGTAAGTTGCACCTTTATAGATTTTTTAAGTAATTATTCAAAGTGTCCAATTTGTGGACATTGAGTTTAAAAATGTCGATTTTTTCACAATATTATAAATATATCTTCTTTCAAAAAATTATGGACTTGTAATGCCTGTTATGCCTTTTTTTTGTATTTTGAAAATATATATTTATTTATTATTTTTCATAGCCATTTATATTCGTATTTCATTATGATAATAATGAATTTATAATCCTATTTCATTAATATAAAGATGCAATCATATATGTGTGTCAATATATATATATGTATATATATTGTCCAACATTAATAATGAAGACAATCATAATTTAAAGTTAGTAATCTTTATGATAATAAATATAATTATAGTTTTAGTTCACTATCATAAATATGCATAGACCGTTTGATGTGTTTGAAATGTAGGTTTAAAACCTTTTAAGGCAGTTCAAACCATAAAGGCTGTTCAAATTGACATTTGGTTGATTAATATCTGAGATCAGTTCAAACCATGAAGACAGTTTTAAAGCGGCCAAAACCCCCAAAATTTAAACTTTATCTCCTCCTCAAGTTCACACGGTTTGAACCATTTTTTACAGTAAAAACTATTCTCATTATCGTTTTTCTTTTAAAAATTATAGTTTTCTAAGCACCAGTTTTCGTTTTAAACTTAATGTGATTTTTTATTCTCATTTTAAGCATTTACATTTCAAAGGTTTGTTCAAAATTACTGTTTAAATAATACAGTTTAGAACTCACAGTTCAAACCATAAAGTTTTAAGCTACACCATTCCAAACCCGCGCAAGCAATCATTATGCTCTAATCATTGATCAAATAAATATATTTCAATGTTCAACATTAATAATAAAAACAATCATAATTATAAAGTTACAAATCTTTATGATAATGAACAAATAAATTTATAATCTTATTTTATTATCATAATGAACACAGGTACAAATATATTTCATTATGATATTAAAAAAAATTATAATCTTATATATATATAAATATATATGTATGTATATTGATATCTTCTCAACTTGCTTTGAGCAAAGCTTACGATTGTGTGAGATGCGGTTTCACGAAGAAGATGAAGATGCACGGGATTGGGTTGCCTAGCCTTTGGATTTGGATGGTCATGGATTGCATCATAATATCTCGAATTTTGCTCCTTACTGATGGTGTGTCTTATGGTTATGTGATTCTAAGTTGGAGTCTCCATCAAGGATGCCCGCTCTCTATTCTTTGTGCTGAGGGCCTATCGCCATTGTGAAGACAAAATTAGAGTATTGGCAACCTTCTTTGTTTCTTTTTGCAAATGTCAGTATTGTTTTCGGTTGAGCTACTCTTGAAAACTTAAGCGATGATCATCTCTAAAATGCTCCTGCTCTTTTGTGTCATGAATCACAGGCTTTTATGGCTCATTTTTGGTCGACGGGTTCTGACTCATCTAGGAGCATCCACTGAAAACGTTGTAAGAAGCTATCTGATCTAATCTGATGGGTGCCTTGAGTTACATGATGTTAGCCCCTTAATCGCTCTCTTATTGCAAAACAAGGTTGGCGGATCCTCCAACATCCAAAGTCCCTCATGTGTAATGCAAAATATTTTCTAGCTTTTAATTAGTTCATGCAGGCTGAGGTGGGACATAACCCCTAATGCGCTTTGGCAGAGTATTTTTTTGGGTATGTGTAGTTTTGGATACGGGTCTGCGGTGGCGGGTTGGTGATGGTCGACAACGTTTTTGAAGACCCCAGGATTCCCAATACCTAATTCTTTCAAAGTTATTTTCTCCACAAGACTTGTTCTTTGATGACAATGGCGGTTGGTATTTGGATATCTTCTATTCTGATCAAGGTACTTAAGATAATAGTGTTCAATAGCTCGTTCCTGTCATGGGATTTTCCTTGTGAGAGCTAACTTGTGAACCTGTCTTGTGTGTTTTGTTGTTCTTTGTGCTCATAGACTTTTCAAGTCATGTGTTGTGGAACTGTTCCTTTGCCCAAGAGGTTTGGGAAAATTTTCTCTTTGGAGCATGCTGGTTCAATATAACGGAAATTCCCTTGAGGGTCTGCCTTATTCAATATTGTTGAGCGTTTTGCTATTAGAGGGGCTATATCTTTAAAACTAAATGCAACTAATAGTAATTCCCAATTAGCTGTCAATGAACCAACTTTGAGGGTGGTCGCCACAATTTGCAAAGTGCTTTCATCTTTTCCTAGTGTCTCAAGAATTAATGTTATGCCCAAGTATTGTTTTGGGAAATTTGCCCGCTTCAAATAATCCAGCCCTTTTTTTCATAAAAATAAAAATAAAAATAAAAATAAGGGTAATTGATGCGAATAGTCCTTGAACTATTTGATAGGTAACAGTTGGTTCTCAAATGGGCCCCAAACTCAAAAATCAAGTGCAATTCACACCTTTCTATCCAAATCCGTCAAATTTCTCACGACGGAAAATTACACGTGACCTTCTCACATGACCTCTAACACATTAAAAAGACCAAAATGACCTTCATTGAAACAAGGTCTTAGAGAACAAAAGAACAAGAAAAATGCCAAAAATCGATTTCTTCTCTCTCTTTCATCTAAAGTACCCTTCCGTAAACCGGTGCCAGCAGAGACCTAAGATGCGACTCTCAAATGGGTCGCTGTTGCGATCGCTCAAGCGTGATGTCATCTCGCAAAGGAAACAAGGTGATGCCTCCACCAAATGCAGTCCAACCATGTCTCCCTTGGGGCGGCGCCGCCTCACTCTCCACCATCGCCGACTGCTTCAAAGAGTCCAACCGCTATCCTAATTCTCACGCCAGATCCGACGTTTTCCTCTCTCTCTCTCTCTCTCTAGCTTTTTTCTCTTGCAATACCTATTTGGGTCTCTCAACTACCAAGACCAACGTCGAACCAGATCTGGAGAAGATCTTTGAAGCTACTCTCAACGAGCAGCAATAGGATTCAGTGTGGTGCCAAACTTGTCGGCAATAATAAGTTTTATATATTCAAACCCCCCGCCTCAATAAGCAAAAATCCAAAGCCATATCTTTTTGTTCTATTTGTTTCAAGATTAGTACTTGTTCAATCTTGGAAATGTTAAATAGAAAAAAGGCAATGGGACTTGGGAAAATTACGCTATATGAATTGCCACTGATCAACGATGGAAATAGAGGATTGTGAATTTTTTATATTTTGATTGTGATTTTATCAAAATACCCTCTTATAATATATATCACGTTGCCCATGTATTGTGTTCGAAACTCAACTCACTTTGACGAAAAGATGTTAATTGCACCTAGTTAAAGAGTTCATGAGATGTTTTGTTAAAATTAAAAAAATGGGGCAATAAACTATCACCAACGTGCCAATTACCTTAAAAATAAAGAGCAAGAAAATTACGATGTTGTAAGGTTCATGAAGAATAAAGCTTATAAAGGTCCACGATTAAACTTCATTTTTTCAAATGGGCAGAAGATGGTTAAAAAGAGTAGATATTTCAATTGCAGACAAAGCCACTTGCATAAAATTGAAAAAGTTTATTCCAGCGAAAAGTTTAATTATATTTGTAGACTAATAATTTTAATATTTGGTTATAAAATCTAAATAAAAGAAACATGAGGGTGAAAAAAACTAAAAGAGTGGATACTTCAATTGCACACAAAGCCACTTTAATATAAAATGGAATTATTTTTTTCCAACGAAAAAGTTCAATAATAGATTAATAATTTAATATACAGTTCCAAAATCCAAACAGAATACTCGGAAAAAAAAAAAGAAGCAGCAGCAGCATTCAGGGAACTACGTATATGCAAGACGCAGAGTGTTCATGGATACATATACGATAAAATTGCACACACAGCCCCATTTTACATAGAATTAAACAATCAAGCGCAGATAATGCAGTAACCATCAAAACGGAGAACCGGAAGACATAAAACACAAAAGCGAAGCCACAATAATATCATGGAGAAATCTAGTACATGAAAAACAGAGACATCAAAGCCGCTTCACACGAAGTAAAGCAGCAAACACAGTTCAGAAAGTAAAAAGAAAACACATTAACAACATAGAGATTACCCTAGTAACTGCTGGGTAATATGATCTTCGCTCAATACTCATCTTCCCCATCTTCATCGTCCGCACCATCAGCCTCAGCACCGACCTCCTCGTAATCCTTCTCCAGAGCAGCAAGATCTTCACGTGCCTCGGAGAATTCACCTTCCTCCATACCCTCGCCCACATACCAGTGAACAAACGCCCTTTTGGCGTACATGAGGTCGAACTTGTGGTCAATGCGCGAGAAGACTTCAGCAACACTGGTGGAGTTCGAGATCATACAAACAGCTCTCTGAACCTTGGCAAGGTCACCACCAGGAACCACAGTTGGAGGCTGGTAGTTGATGCCGCATTTGAATCCAGTGGGGCACCAGTCAACAAATTGGATGGTGCGCTTGGTCTTGATGGTGGCCACAGCAGCATTCACATCCTTGGGTACCACATCTCCCCGGTACATCAGACAGCAAGCCATGTATTTCCCATGGCGGGGGTCACACTTGGCCATCATGGACGAAGGCTCAAATGCACTGTTGGTGATCTCCGCAACAGAGAGCTGCTCATGATAAGCCTTCTCCGCTGAGATAACTGGAGCATAAGATGAAAGCATAAAGTGGATCCTAGGATATGGAACCAAGTTGGTCTGGAACTCAGTCACATCAACGTTCAACGCACCATCAAACCTCAGAGAAGCCGTCAAAGATGATATCACCTGTAAACATTGGACAAAAGAAATTAACAAAAAAAGCCCCTTCCATAAGATAATGCAATTATCATATTCACACGGAAAAAGGAAAATAAAATACCTGAGAAACCAACCGGTTAAGGTTAGTGTAGGTGGGGCGCTCAATGTCTAGAGAGCGCCTGCAAATATCATAGATGGCCTCGTTGTCAAGAAGCACAGCCACATCAGTGTGTTCCAAAAGGGAGTGGGTGGAGAGGACACTGTTGTATGGCTCAACCACAGAGGTCGAGACCTGTGGAGATGGGTAGACAGTGAATCCAAGCTTGGACTTCTTGCCATAGTCCACAGACAGACGCTCAAGCAACAGAGATGCAAGGCCTGAACCTGTGCCTCCACCAACAGCATTGAAAACCAGGAACCCTTGGAGACCAGTGCAGTTGTCAGCAAGCTTACGGATGCGGTCCAAGCAAAGATCAACAATCTCTTTCCCAACTGAAAACAACAAGCAAAGGTCAACAATCAGAAACTAACAGGTGCAAGGAAATTGGCAACAGGAAAATGTCAAAACATGGAATCAGAACATTACTGGTATAGTGGCCACGGGCAAAGTTGTTAGCAGCATCTTCCTTGCCACTGATGAGCTGTTCAGGGTGGAAGAGCTGACGGTAAGTTCCAGTCCTAACTTCATCAATGACAGTGGGCTCCAAATCTACAAAGACAGCACGGGGAACATGCTTCCCAGCACCAGTCTCGCTGAAGAAGGTGTTGAAAGCATCATCGCCTCCTCCAACAGTCTTATCACTTGGCATCTGACCATCAGGCTATCACCCAAAAATAAATTAAAACTTTGGAACAACGTCAAGGAAAACAAAATTACAGAAACAAACAACAATTTAAAAGTTCAGATGTACGTTAACAAATCGCAATACATAAAGTTGCCTTTAAATAAAAAAATACACATAGGAAACAGAAAAATTCATTTAAAATACCATAGACATAAACATATGATGATCTCTTTGTACATTAACAAATAGATCTTCAAACATCAAGCATATCAATCGAACGTTTCCTAAATCTGGCAAAAGAACATGTAAAGAAAACCGCATTACATAAACAGATGATGAGTTCGTTATAAAAAAAAATATATAAAAAAAAAATGAAAAAAAAATAAAAAAAGAACCGCTCTTTAGCATCAAGTATATCAAAATGATATACAATATCAAATCTAGGCAAAAATATATATAGATCAAAGCCTGCGCTCCTCATTCAGGACGATATACACATCAACAAAACTAGATCAGGTAACAAGTTAAAAAATCAAATGACCTAATATCCCATCAATTATCAAAAAAAAAAAACCAAATTCAACAAAGATTCAACAAATCCAAAGAAATGTAAGAAACTGAACAATGTTCATTGGCCAGAACCATATGAATACAAAGAAACACTAGATCTAGCGCACATTGAGATAAACCAAGCGATAAACACATTATTCTCGGCAACGTGAACGACAAAATGCCAACCAAACCACCAGATCTGATCCAGATCTCAAAGAAAATAGAAAATACAACAAAAAAAAAATAGAGAAGAACTATGAACAAATCATACCTGAATGCCATGCTCAAGGCAGTAAAGCTCCCAGCACGCATTTCCGACCTGAATACCGGCCTGACCGATGTGGATCGAGATGCACTCTCTCATTTTGGCTCTAAGGAATCACGAAAAGAAGAATACGAGAGAGAAAATCGAAGGTCGCGAAAGCTTTAACAATGGTGTAAAGAGAAAATCTCAACGAGAGAGAAAAATGGCGTTTATTAAGACGCCGACGCTTTGTGAGGTCTGCGTTATCTGCTCTGTTTGGGTTTTATAGAGAGAAAGGTCGGGGAATTTAACGGCAGGTCGGTTATTCTTAACCATAGTTAGTTTGGGCGTCAAGATTTTTTAAATCTTTTTTCTTTTCCGTTGTATCTCTTTTTGGAAAAACCGCTTTAAATACTGGAATCGTATTCGTTCATTTTCTGGCCTAGCTGTCGTGTACGGCTAAGATTGAGCAGTTTGAATGTAGGACAGCTCCTTGTTGGAAAGCGTAAACGTTCGCTTTCGGAGAGATTTTTAATTTCAAATTTTCTTTAACCTTCTTTTGAAAATATCCCTTAATTTCGGGATCGTTTCTGACATATCCTACGAGGGTACTGGGCCTCGGTTATCCGGTTATGGCCCAAGAGCCTCCTTGATCAAATCTGAGGCCCTGCTAGGAAATGCCTGTCAAATTTTTTTCTTTTTTAAGACTTCATTTAAAAAAAGGGGTATTTTCATCATAATAGAGTTTGTGCAAACCAAGCTTCAACTGTTACCGTTTAAAGCTTTTATATATTATAGTATAAGTAAAAATATACTATAATATAAAACTCTTACATACTACAGTGTTTAAGTTTTAACTTGCTTCCCACTCATTAAAATAAATATTACAATTACAGATTTTATAAAGAAATAAACGACCTACATACTAAGTATAGTCAAACCAACCTCCATAAGCCTCGAGGGGTTTGCATTAAGGACGACGATGAGGTTGTGACAATAATAGGGCCCTCGCCCGTCGAAGGGTATATGTCAGGAAGGGTGGATGGCATATCTAGGGTGGGGGATGGGGGAAGGGGTGAAGTACTCTAACGTAATTATTTGGACTAATAATCCTACCTTTTTCACTGAATTAATAATCTCACAAATGCGTGATGATTTTGGGTCAATAGATAATTAATGGAATTATTTTTTTATGTCAAATGTTAGATAAGGATAAATAATTTTAACCTTATTCTTAATCTTAATCTCAATCCAAAATTGGTGTGCCAAACATATCTTGGACATGGATGACTTTTTGTGCACTCTTGGTCTAAAAAAGAGTAAAATCCATCTCCACAAGAATTGAATAGTTTACTCTGTCAAGGCACGCTCCACCTATACACTATAGGCTCTTCTAATAGATACTTTACACTGTACTCGTTGTATATGTCGATTTTCATACGTCCAAAATCTTTCAAGTCCGGCACTCAAGAGCTGCACATCTTACAAAAACACCAAACAGAAATCGTAGTCACTGCTATAAAATGAAATCTAAGTGAACAAATTTTTTATTCATAAAGAAAATGCTAAAATTACAAAGTCTAATAAAAGAAAATGGACAAATTACATCAAAGAGAGATATATTTAAAATTTTCACTTAACGAGAGACTGACTTAAATTTTAGATGATAATCATGAGGGAAAAAAAAAAAGACAACCAAAATTAGGACTTGCTGTATGACTCATTATAAGTGCAATCTTCATGTATACTCCTACCCAAAACTATTTACACGTGCTGACGAGTTTACCTATGCCTAAGTTTATAGTTCACAAGTGAACATGTTCATATGTTAGAACAAACTCCAGTATTTTTTTTTTAACAATTTGGAGAAGAAAAAAAAGCAAAATAGTTTTAAAATTACGTCCACTAATTATTGTAAATACTTTGTTGTTTTTCTTGTTAAGGAAGCTTAACATAATTACCTTCATTAGTAGTTTCAACTTATTTGTATTTAATTTTACATTAAAACTTGATTTTAGTTTTGGATAAATTAGATTAATTAAGATATGTATTCTTTTAATACAAAGCTTCTTGTTGCTAAAATTCGAACGTTAAATCTTCCACCTATCCCTCTTTGCGCTTAGCAATGTATTGCAATTGTTATGTGTGTGTATATATGTATAAGCTCACTCAAAATACACCATGTTAGTGAATTGTGGGCTAGTTTTGAATTGATATGTTGTGTCGTGCTGTGGACCAAAAGCATGTTGATGTTTTTGTTAATTTTTTTCAAATTGTTATAAATATCAAAAGTAGAATTGCAGATGTTTGGTAAATTATGTATAAAAATATTGTAGAGATATATAATGACAAAAATAGACACATTTACTAAGCATGTTTATAGTTTTAGTTTTTCATTTTAATTTTAAGATTAACATACGTAATATTGGTATATTAAAATGCTAAACAAAACACAATTTTAGTTTTATTACTTAATGTATTATTAGAAAGATAAATTATCTTATAGATTAATTCTAAAATTCATATATTAATGTTATGTTAATTTGTTAAGGAAAATTATAACAATATAAGGTAAACAAAGCAACCGTTGACTTACTTATCAAATTTTCCTGTTAGACAGCAATTTTTACGAGCAACTTTATAAAATCAAGTTTTACCAAATGCCATAAACTGCGATAAGTGGTTATAGATGGTTAGAGAAGCAAAAAGCAACAAATAAAAACAATGCAAAAAGGACCCGTCTTCTTAATCTATGAATGTAGACATATTGTCGAATTACGTTAAATTTATTTTCGTTTCCCCTCTTCTGCGTTCTCAATGCCTCTTAATTCAGAAATCTTCTCGCCCTATATGTATATGTTGTTTTTTCTTCTGTTGTCGTTTTTACTGTGATTGCCTATTTAATGTCGTTTATTGATTTTTTGTTGTTGTGCTTGATTCTCTAATGTTATATCGTTTTTTTTTTTTGGAAAGGTCTAATGTTGCATCTTTAGATGCTGCGAGTGTTTTCTCATTTTTTCTAATGTTGTCTTCTTTTTTTTTTTTTGTCGTTAACAGTTTTAACTGTTAATGTTCTATTTTTATAGCACATTGTTGTCGTATATACAGCAAAATAACATTTTTCAAGTCATTGACTGCAACGCAATGGTATCTTCTGCCCTATAGTGACATATAGCATTGTTTCTTGTCCTTCACTCGTTGGATTTTTTTGTCCAGACGACAAATGGCACTGAACTATTTTCATTTGGGAATGTCAATAACTCTGCTACTCTGATGGTTGAATTTCATGATTCGGCGTCAAGCAATGGAAAAGTTTGGTTATTTTTATTGGTTTAGCTAGCTTATGACCTAACCAAATATATTATTAGGATGTTAGAAAGAAGAGTGGAAATTTTGAAGTCTAAATAGTATATTATAATATGTGAGAGCTTAACACTGTAACATATAAGAGTTTTATACTGATAATTATTGTCTCAAACACTCCCAAAAAATTACCATTCTGCAGTTCAGTATTAAAATAATTCGACGGAGAAAATGAATTTGGTTTCAATAAAATCTTCAACAATATTCGACAGCAAAAAACAAAAAAGAGTAAATTTAACCAACGAGGCATCAACAACAATAAACCAAAGTACTTTATGTATCATTTCAAATCCATGTAATATATTAAATTGCAAAGAAACTCCATTTGCCAGCTCTTTTTTAGCATATGAATACATACCTTCTTTATGAAGAGAGTCGAATAAGTAGTTACAAGTACTCTTCATTGGGTCCATGTTTGTGGCCACTATCGGACTCCTCACAACATATTTGCCACAATCTTCTACCCAACTAAGAGACCCTTGAACCAAATATCTTGGACCCTCCAAAGTAAGCTTGTAACTTATCTTCTCATACTGTGCTCAAAAACCAGCTTCTTAGGCTCTACATTTACCTTCAAACCACTCATGGCAGTTAGGTTGGCTGTATAACTTGACCTTTCTCTTCCCACATTAGTCTGTGTCCTCCTGAATTCCCTCACCGCTTTTGCGTCCGAATTTGAGCCCCTAGGATCGTTGAAGTAAGCTATGAAAGACGGGTAATTGAGAGCCAAAGACCCATTGGCACAGCTGCAATTCGTGGACTTGGTGATGACTCGTATTTGCTTTGCAGTGTAATTCATTGCACACAGAAGCTTCACATAGCCCTCTACCGTTGCATCATAGATTAGGCCGGGATCAATTGCCTTGTTGGGATCAATAAACCCGGCTCCGATGTCTAGAGGACTCGCCTCACGGTCGTAGTTGCCGATGTCATTGATGGGGCTTCTAGTAATGTCTAATGGATTCGTGGTGGTCATGTTGGCAGATCAAATGGCGGCAGGGCTCCAATAAGGGTGGACGGCCTTGATAAGTGCCGCCATGCCAGAAACATGAGGGGCAGCCGTGGAAATGCCTGAGACGAATTTGAAATTGCTGAACAAGGGTTTCGATTGAACTTTGACGACAGAGTTGATCGGAGACCATGAAGCCAGGATTGATGAGCCAGGGGCCAAAACGTCTGCCTCCACCACATTAGGCCCTCTAGAACTGTACTTGTCCACTTTTGGTGCCGGTTTTATACAATCACTGTCCTTCTAAACTCTGACGCTGCTTTCGGATTTTTTAGTCTTCTTGATGTAGTCCATAACCTTTTGGCATCTTCTAGATCAACAAATGCTGCTGAGAAGGTGTAGTGATAACAGTCTTTCCACCAGTCGCCATTAGCTAGAACACGGCTCCGGAGATCCATTTTACAGATTTGACGGCTTCTATTTGATCTTCCAAGAAAGCATTCTCTCCCTCTTTGCACACAATAATCTTGTTTTTTATTTTACTGATGCTCTTCACCCTGTTGCACTTGCCCATGAAAACAAGTGGCAATTGGAGAGCAGAGAAGTTACCCGCATACAAGGACTCCAATTTGACTCGTGTGCCGTTCCCCAATGTTAAAGCTCCTTCGAGCTAGCGATTGACTGTGCCCGTACCAACTGATGTTAGCCATGGCGCGCCATTGTTTACCGTCCCCGGGAGACGCCCGTTGTTTCCTGCCAAAGTAGGGACGAAAATCCCTATCTCCGTGGCTGCAAATCTGGCCAGCACAATTGGGTCGTCTCCCAAAATGTTCACCTTACCAGAGTTATGTCCAATCGAAATCGACAGTATATCGACTCCGTCATCAATCGCCTGGTCCACCGCCACCAGAAGATCCGACGAAAGACGGAGTGTCACCAGAAAGTTCTATAAATAGACAACCAAGCTCCCGGCGCCATGCCTCTAGCAGTGCCAGCTGCGTAACCAAAATAGGACGCGCCGTTCACGAAGTTTCCTGCGGCTGTGGATGCGGTGTGCGTCCCGCGCCCTTCGAAGCCCCGATGAGTTTCTTGTTGCGTAAGGAAGAATTAAAATTCACACCCTACTCGCATTTTCCTTTTCATCTAGAAGGGACTTTGCCCATTCCTTTGTCCCCAAAGCTCTCGCTCTCCGGCCAAACACCGGAGTCAACCACGCCGATTATAACGCCATCTCCATAAGACTAAGCTGGCCAAGCACCGAAAGCAGGACTAAGTAAAGGAAATTCAGGTGTGCCAGTTGTGTGGGGCCGAAGGGGAAGATCGGGCGTTGAATGGATGTAACCCGGAACTTTCTTCAGTGCTTCGAGCTCGGACGGAGTAAGAACGGCGGAGAAGCCATGGATAGAGTTGGTGTAGGAGTTGATGAGTTTCGAGGAAATGGAGAACTTTTCGGAAGTTTCCGATACGGAAAAAAGTGCGGACTCAAACCAGCTATGGTGAGTTGAGAAGGCTTCGAGAATGGCTGATTTGTCCATGTGTACAAGAAGAAGCTCATTGTTAAATTTAACCCTTTTGTTAAATGCATGAAAATGGGCATGTGGTAGAGAACGCCATAATTTATTTTCCCTTCTACTCTTATTAGGTCTCAGTACCAGTCAATAATATAGAAATCTTTAACTATATACTTCTTGGATTTCATTGATTTCTTTTTTTTAGTTGGATTCCGTTGATTTTGCAAATTGAGAATTGCTCAGTCTGCAAGGACCCTAATCCATTGATATTTTCTCAAATCTTACTAAACCAAAAGTTCCCTCAACACAACTCAATTCAATTGGATTGATTCAATGAACACCTCCTAAAAGACTAGAAAGAGTGTAAATTAGGTTGGATACCCTTTTTTGAAGTTCAATTACTCACCCGTATCATTTTTATGTGGAAATTAATTTTAAATTTTCCATAAAGAAATTATGTCAAACCACTTCTTTAAAATGTGCAATTTCCCTTATTGAACCATCTGTGACAAACAGAGAAGGATCCTTTTCATCCAAGAAGAGCCTATTTTGCCAGATTTTGTTCTATGATTGTATCATATTGGGCTCACATCCTCGAGATAGGGGTGTTCACACAAAGAGAGAATCGCCATTCACCTGGATCACAGGGTATGCGCAAGTAGAAGACCCGTTGCAAATTAAAAACCTGATTCTACAAAGATCTACAAAGAGTAAAAAAAACACACGAAGGAAAATTAAGTAGAAAAACAAAGACACGAAATTTATCGGTTCTTCACTAACAATATAAAAGCTGCGTCTACTTTTGATAGCTACAAAAAATTTATTATGATAACAACGAAGTTTACAAGAGAATATCGCACATCCCTCATGTGACGACCTGACTTTTTGAGTTGTGTTTACTTTATACTTTTTTTTTAACTTAATCTTACTTGCTTAATCATAAAAATATGGAATCATTTTTTAAACTTAACTTAAAACTTAAAAACTTATATTAAAATATATACATTAGTCCATGCATACTAAAAATATTTACATTCACTAGTTTAACTTACAAATACTTTGCACACTTTTCATTTACCATTACAAACTTATAACGTATTTAAACACATTCTTTAAAACAACAAAACTCTTTCCAGTAGTGGTATCCATACCCAAATTTATGCAATGTCCAATCGCCGTTTCTAACTCAACCACACATTTATTCCGGCCTCTTGACAGAATTTCCTACAACATGAAATAACTAGGTGAACTATTGCTCAGTAAGTTTAAACTTAACCCACCAAATATTTTCTCTCTAACTCAATGCGTAATACCAATTATGCTTATTTATAAGCATTAACTTATTTTATAACTTGACCTGAATTAAAGCCCCAAGTGTACGTAGCAAGTATGCATAAGGGTCATCGTATCACCGAAACAAGAATTGAGAGAACAAATACTAGAAGAAGCTCACGAGACACTGTATTATGTTCATCTGGCAGCATCACGCTATAATTATGTTAATTAATAAATATTTTTAAACTAGTAAATTTTTTAGGTGTTAAAACCAATCTTTCTCCGTTTTTTCTATCCTCTCTAATTAACCAAAACTAACATCCCTCTTTATATGTAGAAAAACTAGGATAATCGAATTTTACAAGATCGATCCATTAATTCTCTATGTAGGCCAATAATTCATTACAACATTAAATTAGACTCCATAACTTAACAAAACCCCATAATTTCAATGCCATCCAATAATGTAGCTCTATTAGTAGTAGTAATAGTAGGCTTCAAAACCATTCAATAACGTAGCTCTATTAATAATAATAGCCATTTAGACAAAATAATAATAATAGAAGTAGCAATAATGATAATAATAATCTTTCCATGGAATTTGACATCTCGCTTCAGTGAATGGAGAAGATATTTGTCCCTCCAAACAACTAATATACTACTCTCGTCAAGTTTAATTCAGTGTGCATGATTGAAACACATAATCTGTAGCCATCTAAAGCTCACCCTTCAGAATTTCGTTCAAAACTATCTTTCAAATAATTTAAGGAAAAGATGTACCTCTTGACCGCCCACCAAGACAGTAATCTTTCCAATCAAAATGCAATATGTTATGAATATTAAGAATTAATTCTATATTATCAAAAGCAAATGAAAATTACATAAGAAAAAACAAACAAATAAAAACACATAAATTTAAAAAAATTCATCTTTTACATGGGAGTTACGTTTATTTTTAATCATTGTCAAATAATCAACATGGTGAAGAAATATTTACAACACCCAACCCTTTATGTTGTTTTCTCTTATCAACATAATCCTCCTCGTAAGGTAATAACTAGGCTCCACAATCTAACAAATTAACAATGACATTATTTAATATGCAAATACGTACTTCAACAGCTGCAAGTGAGGTGACTAATTTTGTTTTTGAAATTCTTGAATATTGGTTTCAAAGTTATTTACGGTACGTTATCTATGAGTCCATTTGTTTCGTGGCTCAAATCCTAATTTGAATAATTTTACTACAGTATTTTCTCTTACAAAAATTTAAATTTTCATTTAAATTCTCTATTTAAATCTATGAACCAAACGGACTCTATTTCTCTAACCAATGTTTTCATCGTCCAAAGAAATGACTCCTCCAATATTTTTCTTTTAAAATATTTTTTCAATAGATATTGTAGATTAAAAAGTAATATGGACCAGTAGAAATGACTCCTTCTTAAAAAGTAATATGTCACCGATGATTAGCAGATGATATATACCATGTTTATTTGTTGAAAACAAATAAATAAATAATTAACAATGAAACCACATGTGTAGCAGCCATGTAGCTAGGGAGTCTCTTTCAATTATATTCAATAATATTTTTCTTTTTTTCTTTTTCCTCCCCTTGCCAAGGGGCTTTAAGAAGGTGTATCATAATCTAATATGTATATGGTCCTCGGGAGGTTCCCTTTGGTGGCCACTTTGCCAAGTGATCTTCAGCAGCTGCTTTGTTCTAGTTTTTTTTTTTTTTTTTTAATCGGTGGGAGCCTTATCGGTGTACGTTATCAAACAATTTTAACTGGTCAATATATATATATATATATATATATATATATATATATTATAAATTTGATGGTTAAAGCTTAAAGACAAATTCTTATCAGTAAGTTGTATATTCAATACCACAGGAGAAATTGCCATGCTCTTATCAGGAAAAATGAAAGGGGAAAGAAGTGTTAATATTGTGGAGCAATAGCCAACTAATGTGGTCATATCTTTGTTGACGCGCACAAAACTCATGACATAGGTCTTTTGCTATACTGGCCAACCAAGCAATTATTCTAAAAATGAAATTAAAAAAATTTGAAAAAGTGGACTTGAGGTTATCTTCAAACTTAGGACAAATGTCAGTGGGGGTAAGGCTGCGAATAAAAAAAATACACGAATTGTTGATTTTTTTTTTCCTCTTTCAACTCTCCCTTCTGATGTGGTTACAAGTATATTCTATCAGTAAAATCACATCCAACCATACCTAAAGGCAAAAAGTTCGAATCTCTATCTCAAGTTTAAAAAAAAAAAAAAAACCCTCCCCACTTTGGGAAAAAAAAAAAAGGCCAAATGTTTAATGGGAAAGAAAAAGGAAAAAAAAAAAATAGCTTCTTGCTACGTGGTTTCTCAACATCAACGCACATCTTTTTTTTTGGGTAGTTATTCGTCTCTATTCACTTCAATCAACAGATATACTTGCAGAATGAACTACACTCATGAGATATAAGAATAGCAGAATTTAAACAAAAGGATCAAAGTTAGAAAATATGAAAGTGTTTTATTTATAAGCAAGGGATCAAGTAGTGGAATTTTTAAGGTCCAATTCGTTTCACATTATAAGTTAGTATTTGGGACTACTAAAAAATTTTCTATATCAAGCATAAGTAAGGAAATTCCTAATATTTCTTTTCGATATTGTCACGCATTACCTTTTAATGCATTACTTGAGGCCGGACTTCAAGTTGATAGGTTTACTGAAATTGGATTCGAAGTTAAGCGTTAAGTTTGCTATTAGGATCCCTTGAGAAGGTCCACGTTGATTTCAACCTTAACCTAATGGAAGGTTCCAGGTTAACTTCATCGAGATATATTTTACTTAATGCCGTTTCAATGGTATCTCTAAGATCAATCTCGATATGTTGACATTAGAGTCCTTTATTGATTTTAAAGTTTGATCTCAGAGGATGGATTTCTCAACATAATAGAACACATATCACACATTGAATCCCTTATGAAAAATACCCCAATACTTCTCAAAATTGACTTTGGTGGGACAATTGTAGACTTTCAATGCTTTTTTAATGCAATATAATTATGGATGAGGTGTTTGAAAAACTTAGTTGGAACCAATGGTTTGAACTCAAACAGCATGCTATAGTGCAAAGCAAAAATAAACTACAATGTAAAGCCTTTACATGCTATAATGTTTTGAATCAGAGTGGTTCAAACCATGGTTGGTAAACACTCTAGTAATGATCTGGTGAAAAAAATTGTAGTTTTCTACGCAGGTTGCGCCAATAGTGCATATTTATGAGTGTTAAATTTAGTCAAATACAAATCAAAATAAAAGTTGTATGCAAAATTGATAGTACCTAATACAAATTTAATAGTTTAAATCGGAACCCTATCAAAATTTTTTTAAACTATGCTGCATTATTTTCATAAAAAGAATATTTCATGCCAATAGAGCATTTTTTTTACTCTTTTTTGATGTGGAAATTTTTTTTTTCATATTCTATGGCAAAAATTATTGTAAAATAACTAGTTACTAAGCCTTTTTCCTATGAAAAATAAAAGAACTTTACAACGTTACCATCAAAAGTTATAGTAGGGTAAGCAAAACCTATCAATAGTCACAATTCTAAATTGCCAGACTTTTATAAAGTTCTTTTACATATTTTTTTTTATCCTGTATGATTTGATTATCCATTTAAGATTAAGTTTTACCAGCAGCCTTTTTTTTCATGCCCTACCACAAATTTTTCAAGAAATAAAGCTTACAAACGTAAAGGCCCTCTTGACATTGTTGTTTGGTTTTGCTTTTAGGTTGGTAAACAATCTACTATACATGGAGTTGTTTGATATAAACAATGGGACGTTTTGATGAATAGTCCGGCCAAAATTTCTTTTTGACAAATGACTTCTTTTTTTTTTTGTTTTTTAGCATAAAAAACTAATTTTTTTGACATCAAAACAGTTCCAGTTTTTTTTGTTTTTATCTTGGTTGGATTCCTTCCTTCGATACAGCTCTTTTTTTTTTCTCTGAAAAAAGTTAAGGACAATTTCAATGCTAAAATAAAAACTTTTTTTTAATTAAAAAAAATCATTCACTTAATTTTAAATTTTCTTAACTTGTTTTTTCAAATTTTCCCTATAAAGAATCTCAATATAAGTAGCTGTGTTAAATATCTCTATGTTCCAGACGGTGCACCAGATATAAAGGCAACACACCTAAATTAGACACGGACGCATTTCCGCATCCTCACCAAGCCCAAAAACTGACGTTATTTTCAATAGCGACTGTTCTCTGCCTTTTTTTTCTTCTTTCTTTCTTCATAAGGTGAACTCCAAAAATCTCCCTGAGCTCTCTCCTTTCCTTTTATACATTACGACTTAAATCCCTCTATTTTCCCTCTTTTTTGAAAAAAAAAAATAGAAGAGAATAATATTCATTTAGAAGTGCACTTTCACTCGTACACAAAAGTTTGTCTACATTCTAAAGCCTTTCCCTTTTTTCCCACAAATTATTAAACTCTCACATTTCAATTAACATTCTTATATCTTTGTTCTCTCTTTCATTGTTTTGCAGAAAATGATTCAATTTCTATTCATCGCGATTTGCCTCTTTTCCCATTCTTCCGCTCTCAAGGTTAGAATTTTTTTTTTTAAAAAAAAACCATTTTAGAGCAACTTTTCGGCTTCTTAACATTACTTTTATTTCTGGGTTTCTTTTCTTTTTTCTTTTTTTTTTCCTTTTTAATTTTCTCGGTTGCCAAACAGATCGGAGAGACTTGTTCGAAGGACAGTGATTGCGATGCAGGGTTGCGCTGCGAAAATTGCGCTGCGAACGGGAATACAAGACTCAGATGCACCCGAATTCAACCAATCATCCCAACTTCAAGGGTGAAAACTTTTTTATTATTTAATTTCGATTTTGATTTGTTTTGTTATTAATTTTAAATTATTATAATATATTTTCTTGGGGCTTTTTAAGCAGGTGAAAAACTTGCCATTCAACAATTATTCCTGGTTGACGACCCACAATTCGTTCGCCAGAGCCGGTGACAAGTCCGCCACCGGATCCTTCCTCTTCACTCCCATGAATCAAGCAGACACCGTCGCTTCTCAGCTCAATGCAAGTTTTCTTTCCCTTTTTTTAAAATTTTTTTCACCCTTTTTTTAAATTTTGTTGGGAGATATCATTCCTATCTGATGACTTGGCAGCTGGTTTTGGTTCAAAATTGACGCTTGCTACCATTTTTTAAAATGCTATGACCATTGTACAATTAAAAATTGAAACAAATTTACTCTTGCATCCTAATAATTGAAACGACTTAGACATTGTCAAATGCTTTTTAGGTTGTTCGAAAACTCAGTTGGAATTAATGATTTGACAACTGTGATACAATTATTTTATTTAAATTTTGTGAAACAAAACGTTGTAATAAAAAATAATTTGAATCATATATTGTAGTGCCCTCTCAAACGAATGGCTAAACTAAAAACATTATAACAATTTAAATTTTATAAGAGAAAATACTATATCAAAATTGATTTTATTACAGTTTGAATTGTGCCTCTCAAACACGTTAAAAATATATTTTAATGTTTTTATGGTTTAGGTTATTTTAGCGTGTGTGTTATATATATATATATGTATGTGCATATATATTATCTTTTTATATATTCTACAGTAACTTTTAAAAGGAGTCGACTTAAATGGGGATGGGGCAAATAAAGCAAAACCTAGACATTGAAAGGAAGTTTGGATTTAGAGGAAAAGCACAGAACTTGAAAGAGGATAGAAAGAGAGAGAGAAGACAGGGAGAAAGTGATGATGATTGAAATTGGAAAGTATAACAGCAAGGATGTGAATATGTGTGTGATAATGTGATCCCACTTTTGTTTGTCTCTTTAGCTTTAAAATCAAGCATTCAAAGCCCACCTGTTACTTTTGCCACTTTTGATTGAATAAAATAAAATAAAATAAAAGATTACAATCCAAGTTCCAACTAATCCACTTGAACTGAACTAATTGTGTATTAATTCCCATCTTTCAATGCACTTATTCCAACCCAGCACATGGAATTTGTCTTGGAGCATATGCCTGATTTTATTACTTTTTTTTTATTTTGGACTTCTCTAGTGGGTGGTATATTCTGAAACCCGTTTGACCTGGTTAAAATTCTTTTTTCTACAGATTCGATGGTTAAAAAACAAATACCTATCAATGAGTATCTTCCTGTTCTCACCTGAGAAATTGCTCTTTTTTTTCTTCATACAGTCTTTTGGAATTTACCTAAAAGCTTTTAACTGAATAAATAATTTCTTCTGATATTATTTTTGTTTCATTTTTCATGCTTGGTAGAATGGAGTTCGAGGGCTTATGCTAGATATGTACGACTTCAAGAGCGATATTTGGTTATGTCATTCCACTGGTGGCAAATGTTACAACTTCACAGCATTTGTAAGTTCTAAGTATGAAATGTTAAAAAAAAAAAGCCTGTAATTAATTAATTAATTTATTTATTTATTTTCGTTTGTGATTTGATTTACTGCAGCAACCTGCCATTAACGTGCTAAAAGATATCCAAAAGTTCTTGGAAGCAAATCCGTCCGAGATTGTCACCATTTTCATAGAGGACTACGTGACTTCGTCCCAGGGCTTGTCAAAGGTCTTCAATTCCGCTGGCCTTAACAAATATTTATTCCCGGTGTCACGAATGCCGAAAAATGGTGGAGATTGGCCGACGGTAGATGACATGGTTCAGAAGAACCAGAGGTTGGTGGTCTTCACCTCAAAAAAAAACAAGGAATCAGAAGGGTTCGCTTATGAGTGGAACTATGTGGTGGAAAACCAATGTGAGTTCTAAGTGTTATAGCTTCCTAGAAGTAAAATTCCTAAAAGTAAAATGACTAAAAACTGACTCCCCTTAGTTGTTATTAACTTCGTGAATTATGTCTTAACTTTGGTAGATGGAAATGGTGGGATGAATTCTGGTTCGTGTCCAAACCGTGCCGAATCATCGCCTTTGAGCACAACGACAAGATCGTTGGTCCTGCAGAATTACTTTCCGGACAATCCGAATGCATCGGCAGTTTGCGCCCACAATTCAGCTCCATTAGTCAGTATGATGAAGACTTGTTATGAAGCAGCTGGCAAAAGGTGGCCAAATTTCATTGCTGTTGATTACTACCAGGTATACAGTTGTGACATTTTAGCCCAACAATAAATAATACTAGCAAAGAGTTCTCAAACATGGAACAAAATTTGATTATTCTATTGTGTTATTTGTTGCAGAAAAGCGATGGTGGAGGAGCCCCAGAAGCTGTTGATCAAGCAAATGGTCATCTGACATGTGGGTGTGACAACATTGCCTATTGCAAGGTTTGATACTTTTTCTTCTTTATTTATTTATTTATTTATTAATTGAGGTTTGCCACTTGTTACCATTAGTTTCTTCGTCTAATGTACCTAACAAAACCATATTAATTAACTGCTTTTATGGCTATTAATTGACCTATTTTTTGTCGCATGAGCAGGAAAACGCGACATATGGTACGTGTGACGTTCCGAGGCTTTCTCCCCCTCCACCAGCAGCCGGGGGCGCTAGTACCACGTCGCCATCAACGCCAACGGGAAGTTTGGCTTCGTTTGATGGCAGACCGGTTCAGTTGCAGTGGTTGTGCGGGATAGTTTTGGCCACTGCTCTCTCTTTTTGGTTGTAGATTGTGACACTTTTCCTGTTCCCTTCTTTATTTTTTGAACCGCACGGAAATAATTTTTCTAGATATATTCTTATGCCTGTAAAATGTAATGCTTGTATCAGAGACGACAGTACCGTATTTGGCTAGCTTGTTGTATGTTTTGACTATTAGAGGTTTATTTAATTTTGTCACTTCAAGGTACCCTTTTGTATATTTGTAATGTATGTAATAATGGGTCATTTTGATAGTATTTTTAAAATATGTAAAAATGATTTTATCTTTAAAAATGAAAATTTTTTAAGAATTGTACTAAGAGTCTTTTCAAAATATATCTGAGTTAATGAGTATGAGTGGATGAAACAAGATTATTTCATGATTTTCCTTCTAACTTGACCAAATTACATGGTTCAATTCTTGATAAATTATCTTCTAGCAATTTATCATTACTTGAAGAAGCATGTTTTCCTTTATAACGTTTATCTAGCTATGTATAAATCTATTATTCATGACAAAAAAATGCGAAAGCTACTTGAATGGAGGAAACAACCAGCATTTACAATGCCAGCTTCTAAACAGAGCTCAAGGTCAGCAATCCCCTTCAAAACAAACATCTGTTTTTCCTCTTGCTTTGACCCTTTTTATCTCATTGGCACTCCAATGCCATTCCCACCGGTCGGTAATCTGCGGGCATTATATGTCACCGGCTCATTGCCCTGTATCCCTTCGCGCTAATCGACCCTAATTAGGAAGACGTTAAGAGCTTGGTGAGTAACAAAAACAGAAACATGAGAACATGGAATACCAAAGAAGGAAAACATTTTGAGTCGTCGCAGCAAAATAAAAGTTCCTTGGTTGGACAAACATCCAAAGATAGGGATGTAATAACTAGAGCAATTCTATTTAACCTTATGAGGATATAACCCTGCCACTAACAAGACCCAATCTAAAAATACACTACATACTAGATTAAGGCTTATAGTTTTGTGACTAGCGGGATTATAATCTTATGGAGATGAAAAATATTTTTGTAATAACTATGATGTAAACAATTTCTATGCTCGTCATATCTGTGCTTTAAGCCAATAAATATTCATGCGTTTTCATGGTTTATTTGGCGTGTATTATGGTTGGAAGGGCATTTTGCTTCGGATAATATGATGTGCATTTTTATGTACCAAAATGCTATGCTGAATTTGTTGATATATGCAGGAACCAAGCGCAGACATACATTTTTTAAGGGGGCTTCATCAGCTTCAAGCATATGTACAACATGTCCCATTCTAGGCCGCTCCCGCGAGTTTGGATCCACGCAGCGTAAGGCAACAAGAAGAGCCCGCTTCAAAGTCTTAGAGGCCGGCTTCTGAAGTAGCTTCGGATCCAATACTCCCTCCGAGTTCTTGTTACTAACCATCTTCTTAAGCCAATCCACCAAGTTCACCTGAAATTTGATAAAACCTTTCAATGATAAGAACATGATATGGAAAGACAAAAGGGAAAAATGACAATATTTAGCACTGATCAAAATCAAACAAGTGAATTTTTTGCAGTATCTCAGCGCAAACCTCTTCTGTGGGCCGGTTATAATCAACCGGTTTTCTGCCGGAAATTATTTCCATCATAAGAACTCCAAAGCTGTACACATCACTTCTTTCATTCAACATGCCTGTACTTGCATATTCAGGAGCCACATAGCTAGAGACAATAAAATGTATAAAATTAAATAAAAAAAATTAAAAAAAAAAAAACCCCTTTTTTGAACAAGATAAGATACACATACCCAAATGTTCCCATGACGCGAGTTGTAGTATAGCTCCTATCCGAGCCAATGAGTTTGGCGAGGCCAAAATCTGAAACCTTGGGATTCCATTGATTGTCAAGCAAAATGCTGCTCGACTTAAGATCGCGGTGGATGACTTTAGGTTCTAGTCCTTCATGAAGGTAAGTCAACCTACAAATTTTAGTTCCCCAGACATATAAAAACAAAGAAAAATTGCTGGCCTCGTGTAACAAACAAAAAATAGTTTCAAAAGATTTAGAAAAATACCCTTTTGCTGTTCCCAAGATTATATTCATCCTAATCTCCCAAGTAAGAGGACTACAAGGTCCTACATCCCCATGAAGCCACTGCTCTAGGCTCCCATTGTTCACATACTCATAGACAAGCATCCTAGGACATTAGAAAGTGTTATAATATAATTTGAAATTAAATAAGATTGAGTTAAGAAAAATTGGTAATTAAAAAAAAACTGAGTACCTATGAGCTCCTTCAGCACAATAACCAAGCAATCTCACCAAATTCTTATGCCTAACTCGTCCAATTGCCTCAACCTCAATCTTGAACCCCTTCTCAGCTTGTCCCCTAAGAATAATTGTCATTTCAGCAATTTAAAAAGATTCAATTATGAATGTATAGTTGTAAGCATAGTCTAAGAAGTAATCTTAGCTAGGCTCGATCACGACATATAGAGTTCAAATTCCCAAATAAACCTTACCTATTGTTGAGCAAGTTCTTGATAGCAACATGAGTGTCGTTCTCCAAAACACCATGGTAAACGATCCCGTCACCGCCTTCTCCGACCACATGCTCCGGCGAGAAGCCGTCCGTCGAGGCCTCGAGCTCCCTCAGAGTGTACCAATGCCCCCAACCCAAGTGGGAGACCTCAGGGACGGCCATGGCCACCTGATCATCATAAGAAGATCTACCAAACCTTGCCGGGTAAGAAATCCGATGATCCTTGCCGATTTCGATTTGGATTCTCCGATATCCCAACGGGCTCTCTTCCTCCGGAGGTGGCAGCAACGCTTGCCGGTCAAGTCCCGGAGCCATGTCGGGCTCTGGAAACGGATCGACATCGATCTGGGTCCGCTTTGGCCTGTGTGTATGGTCAAATCCGACCTCCAAAATGTCTTTCGAGACAATCGGAATTATGGGTATTTGTGAAGACTTCTTGTTGTTTTTGGATCTCTTGGAGGTAAACCAGAGAGACACGAGGAATAGAAGAAGGACAAAGGAAGCTCCGACGCAGACCCCGACGACGACCCACAATCGAAGGCCGAAGATCGCCGTTGGTTTAGATAATTGGTCGTTCATTATATATAATATATAATATATATATATTTCTCTCCTCTGTTTTTGGGTGTCAGAGAAAGAACAGAAAAGGCGGAGTGATGATTGAGTTTTAAACAGAGAATCGAGCTCGATGTACGAGCATTTAGAGGGATCTAATTCTCGTCACAGTCGAAAGCAGTTTTAATGGAAGGAAAAGAAAAGGCTGGTCAGTCCGATCGGTGTTTGTTGGATACGGACGTACTATGAGTTGGCCAAACTCTGTTGTTTTACACTCTGCTTTGACAGTGTGAGAGATCAGCCAACCAGATTGTGCGCCACAGTATATATCTATACATATATATGGAGAGAGAGAAAGAGATTTAGAGAGAGAGAGATGAAGATACAGACACATGACATGAAGCAGAGAAGACTGAGTGGGAGGAAGTGACGGAGGAAGTAGGAGCTGGCATGACAGCTGACTGGCGACTTGACAAAATATCACGTTATTATGAGAGCGATTTTTGATCGTATGATACTATTTTAAACCGCCACGCTATATTACACAATCATTTGAAGAATTCTTTTCAAGGTTGTTGTGATTATAACATCGTCGTTTATAGGGTTATAGGTTTTAATTTAATATATAGTGTATTTTTTAAGAATTGTTTTTATTGTAACATATAAAAATTTTATATTGTAACAATTTTTTTCTTTTTACTGTAGTATATGCAAGCTTTATACTATCCATAACTAAAATAGTAGTGAAAATCACTCATTGTCAAACAACATATTATTGTTTTATTAATAACATGTTATAACTCTATAAAATTAAATAGAATTGCTCTAATTATGCCAGGTTATAAAAAGTGTTTTATTTTATTTTTTTACCGACTTTAATGGAAATTTTACAGTTGAAAACTGTATTTTTATTAGTTCCTGTTATTTTTCATTCCCTTCCAAAATTTTTTTTTTTTCACAACTATTACCGTCGCGTTGGATAGAAAACTACGGCCAATTTAACTGTTTCTAATGAAAATCTGACGGTTCATAAGTTTGTTTTTTCGGCTGGACTTTGGTCAACAAAGCAAGGCTCTTTTTTTTGGCCCTTTTTTTGCAACGTGTAAAATGCTCCCCCAAGTACTGCTTGAATTGCGGTGTGAAGTGTAAGTACAAGTTCAGTTTCCAAAAGATAAATGTTTGTTTTCTTTGGAGCTAAACTATTGTGTATTTGATATGAGGTAAAGGGTCCTTAAAATGTCAAAGTGAATTTTTTGTAAGCTGGTAAGAGATATAAATTAAAAAAAAAAAAAAAAAACAGCATTCTAATTATTCTCATAAGAAACAATGTTGATTTCACCGTATGTAATTTGCATTTTCGTGATTTGGCTTTTGTGAAGATACACACACACACACGTATATATATATATATATATATATGTATGTATATGTATATGTATGGTAACATAGTTTGGCGTTTTGTCCTCTTAAAGCCAACGATGAGCCAACGATGAAAACCATTGCTGATAAGCTTTTGCTTTTTGTACTTGAAAATGTTTGGATTTCCAAAATGGTTGTCTTGTGGCGGCTACCTTTTATTTATTTATTTATAATAGTTTTCCTTTTCTTTTGGACTCAGCATAGTGCGCTCCTCTTTGATCCACTTGCCATGGACGGATGGAAAATGCTAATTGTGCACCTTATTTGCTCTCTCACCCTCTCCCTAATTCAATATTTAGCGGAAAAAATTATAATACATGCCTAGATTTTGCTCTGAGATTAAAATTCAACACAAAATTCGAAAATATTAAAAATGTCATCACTTACATAGTAATTATTTTAACATATCATTTTAGGATATATATCAAATATTTTTAAATTGTAGTTATATTTTAATTCAATAAACATAATTCATCAACTTTATTTACAAATCATGTTAATATTTTAATTTGCATGAGAAAAAAAAGTGGTGGAATCAAAATTTTTTTTAGGAATATAGAAGAACAAAAATTTTGAACTAAAAACTACAACATAATTATGTTTTTTTAAAAAAATTTGTCCCTATTTTTGCTTTTATTTTATATGTTTTGTTCTTCTTTAAAATGAATTATGCATGTAATAGAATTCAATTTACCTTCTAAAATTTAAAGCCCTAAAGATATAAGTATTATAGATTGTTTTTTATTTATTTAGTTTACTAAATTTGAAATATAAGCATATTTTAAAGTAAAAATCTTAGATACAATAGAAATATTTTTAAAGATTCTATTTTCATAATGCAATTTATAAAATTTCAAGAGGGATGTGGGCTAATATTAAAATAATAATAATATTTTTTAGAATGAAAAAATTAGAAAAAGTTGTTGGGTCGGAAGACGACTATTTTTATTCGGTCTAATCTACCTCCGCCCTAGATAAAAAAACAACGTATGAATTTACGCTTAAATTATAACTGCAATATAACATGATATTAACATATCATGTACTTAGTATATTTGCGAGCATGGTTTAGAGTGATGCAATTTTGGAAAGTTCATTGATTACAACCAATCCACCACTCTTTTGGCAGAATTCATTCTA